>BMAW01020302.1:312027-328077 GCA_019974015.1 Nephila pilipes
AGTGGGTCCGAAGTTGACGGTCCTACCAACCAGGCCGAAAAGATATCTCATCGGGCTGGTTGAGTAAGGCCTTTTAACTTCTAACGTTGTTGTAGAAGAGAGTCGCTGCAAAGGAAAAGACAACCAACGTCATCCCTACAGAATACAAGGCCTGCCAAGCCGTCTCCAGTTCCGTTGAGCAGAGGACGGTAGGATACAACTACCCTGGATTAGCAGTCAACATGTGCCACCTACATCCGCCAAGTCGAAGAGAACCCCACCACAAGCCAGCCACAGCGAACGAGAAGCCCTTACAACCTCCGCAGCAGAAACAACAGACACCGAAGAGCACCGACCACCATCTCGGCAGAGGAACGAGCCTTCATTGAAGAGCGATGAAATGCGAAACCCACACAACAGCCAGAGAGCCTCGCAGGAGAAGTATCGTCTCTCTAAAATGAAGTCTGACCCTTCAAAGATTCTAAAGAAAAAATATAAGGTTGTATCACTCTTTATTATTTCCATTAGACGAAAAAATATTTTTGGGAGAGCAAGTCTTTGGTTTTGCGGCTTTAGTTCCAATGCGGTAGAGCAACTTTGGCTCTTACTCCACTAAAAGCAGCGGACATTAATCAAAAGCTTAAAAAAAATTTTTTTTTCAATTGTAAATCACCAAGTTGGTGATTTTTCCAGATGGAAAGTAGTGAAATTTAATTTTAAAGATTGGAACATTTAAACTTTAAACATTTGTTAAAGTGTAACATTTGTTTACGCATTGACTTGTTTTTTAAGAGTAGCTGTCTTGTTAATTACTGTTAATTAATTATGTATATAGTCATTTCATAATTGTATTTATATGTTATACATCTGGTCACTTCGCGGCGTTATTAGGGATCGCGACTACCATTAACACTTAGTGCTGCTTTAAGTTCGCATTTTGCATTGTTCTGTCTCTTGACCAGATCGCGTCCTTCATCAATTCCTTGTATATTATGTGAAAAGTGTGATGTATTTATATGAATGATAGTGTTTATTAATGTCAATTATGAAGCCGAATTATGTACAGTGCAATCCATTTCAGGGTACCAGACCCTGAGTTCATCATTAGAAAGGAGCCGAAGAATTGCTGATTATCCGGCTGAGGACGATTAAGAAGCTCAAGCAGATCATATGTATTAATAAAGATTGTAATGTAAAATTTTATGTATACTTACATCCTTTTTTTGTAAGCTCTCCTTAGATTTCGCCTTAGACTAGCCATTTGGTAGCAGTTTAGCAATAACGAGGAACTTAAAATCGGGAAAGTGTAGCCTTCCCCCCCCCCCCCAATATATTATCAAGTGAAATAGAACTTTAATTTAATCGTAATTTCACGCTGGGTTATTTTACCCAACGATAAATCACGTTTCATTTCTGGGGAGGGGTTGTAACGTTGGGCTATTCGCTGTTTTCTCTTCACTAACCTTGGGGACTTTTAATTAAGATTGGTTGCTTTTTCTAAACAACCTTTGCCCAACCAAAAATGAAACGTGAATATTTAAATTACAAGCAGGCAGAAATAAAGTGAAGCAAGTGAGATATGAAATATATAAGCTAAGCTTGAGACACACGACAGAGATGGAGTGACTTTAGCGTTTAATTGTTGTTCTTAGTCGAAGACGGTGTCGAGAATTGCTGCGAATTATCGGCAGCTTAGTGTAGCCTAGAAATCGAGACAGCCTCAACTCAGCTACGTTGGTAAGACTCTGTTAGTTTGATATTATTGAACAATATACTTAAGACGATATTTTGAGGAGAGTCGGTATACATTTGTTGTTATAGTAGTAAGTTGTCCAATAAATACAGTGTGTACGACCTGTCTAACGTCTGTTTGATTGACTTATTGACTTTTAGTGTTAGTACATTGGGTTTAGCTATGGCACAAGAGGCGAATAGGAATAGTACGTCGTCACAATATATATATATATATAAACGCTATGTAATATTAAATTTACTAAAAACATTTTCATGTTCATATTTCCTGTTTCTGTAGCGTGGTGTGGAAGGTAGAAGAAGGGGGGGTGCTAGCTCGGGTGTCGTTCTCGTCATTTGATCGAGGTTCAAAATTACGAGGCCTGTCGCCAATAGCCTCGTGTTGCTTCTAGTGCGACGTTAATAAAAATTAAACTAAACTAAAACCTCTTTCTACTATTGAATATCATAGAATGAAATGTTGCCTTTGTGGAAAGGTGTATTTTCTTTGAAACCTGGCTCCTTTAAAATTCCCTTGTAGATGTGGGAGTTTTAACAGCGGTCTTTCTTTAAAGTATATGGCAATATTCATTAGGCTATATTTGCATTATGTCAAAAATAACAGAACCCGCAGTTCTTCCATTTTTTTTTTCACAATAAAATTTCCACATAATACAGTAAATCTTCGTTTAGTTGGATTAATTGGGTACAAAGCTGGTCCGGGAGACCGAAAATACCGATTAACCGGAGAATGGAGGAAAAATGGAAATACTGGTATACTTTTAGAAAATCAGTTTTATGTCGAACAAATCCAGTATGAGTCATATTTACGTATGATGATTGATCAGTAACGCCGCACTTGAAAGCAGGGGCCGCGGTAGCCTAGTGGTCAAGGTCGTGGACTAGCAGCCGGCGGTTTTCGTTCAGTCGCGGGTTCGATCCTTGGCTGCCAAAGACCCGCCGTGTAGCCGTGGGTGATGCACGTTAAATCTGTCGGTACCCAAAGTTTCCCCTTGGCGTGGTGTGGAAGTTAGAAGAGGGGGGGGGGTAGCAGCTCATGTGTCGTTCTCGTCACTTGACCGTGGTTCAAAATTACGAGGTCCGTCGCTACTAGTCCTGGTGCGACGTTAATAAAAACTAAACTAAAAACCTCATAATTTTGAACCTCTATCAAGTGACGAGGACGACACCAAAGCTAGCACCCTCTTCAACACGCCAACGAAAGGATTTGGAACCTGGGCAGATTTAACGTGTATCATGCACTGTACATATTGGATCTTAGTAGCTTTAAGTTTCGACGATAACAACTGCCTCTCTGGGTCTTGCCTTTTTTTAGTAAATGCGGGAATCATGGACCCGAGGCACCTTGGTGATTTTTCGTTACCTGGAGGGTTTACTGTCTTTGGTTAGGACGGGATGTGCCCCCAGACTATCCTAGTGATCCTTATCAATTTTCGACCCTTCTTCTAGTCGGATATCCCCCTTTCTTTTTAACGTCTGATCACAGGTGCACATTGTTTGGTGCAGCATGGTCAGATTTGGTTCCTGTGTCATAAACCTCAAATTTTATTCACTAACTCATTTCGGTGGAAGCAACGCTGGCCATGCGCTCATGACATGACCACTCAGCTACCACGGCTTACTGCTTGCTTACAGCGCTCTCTCGTGACATATATATTAATGTGAAGCGCTACTCTCTAGCATTTACCTTCTTTAAGTAGGTACAAAAATAATGACCCGAAGTCCCCTAGTGTTCTTTTTCTATCCCATGGGGTTTACTGTCTGTGGTAGAGGAGATTAAAAAGGGTACCCAGTATCTGGGGGTACATCCGGGCACCCTACCCCTGAGGATTATATCAGGGGACTGGTACTCCAGGTTGGACGACCTCGGGGGTGTGCCTTCGTTAGATAAGTACATGCATCATGACCATGAGGCTCCCTATTAATCTTTTTCTTCCGCATGGAGTTTACTGTTTTTGGTGAACATGGGTGACGCTCCTCCGGGATATTCTAGCAATCATTCTCTGTTTTCGATCTTCCTTCTCATCAGCAATTTTTTTTCTTCATACGTCTAGATCACAGCGTTACGTTGTTAGGCGCAACATGGCCTCATTTGGTTCTTTCACTATTAAAAATACTTCACTTGCTTATCACTGCCTGTGGTACACACGACCCGTAGGGGGTTGATCTCTCGAAATATGTGGTACACACGGTTGGCGCGCTCTCGGGATATCCTAGCGATCCTTCTCTATTTTTGACCCTCTTTCTCTTCGACCAGTTTTTCTTTTCATCATTTTTCAGACATCTTGATTACAGTTGTATGTTGTTTGGTGCATCTTAGGCATATATCGGGCTTTTGCGCCATTTAGCTCCACCATCACCCACTTATGTGAAGCTCTTGCAGCGCCGCCTTGCGTGACGACTGAACATAGTCTTTGATAATTAATTCAGTTGAATATTATGTATATGTGATAGTCGTGTATAAAGAAAAATTGTGTGTAGATATGGCCATCCTCTAGAAAAGAATTTTCTCTGTATGGTCATCCGCTAGAAAAAAATATTTAAAATCCCCATAAAAGTTGGTTAATTCCATCCCAACCATGAAAGTTGGTTTATTCCACCCAAACTTGCTTCAAATTATACCAATCCTGGGTCATTTGGCGACATTTTTCTGGTTTAGTGAAAATGGTTGATGAGATTATACACATGTCGGGAATACAGTAGCCTTTGTTGCTCTATGTCCCATAAAAACAATCAATCAATCAATTTATACATGTTATTTATTTTTGCATGTTTTTATTTCAAAGACATAAAATCATATAAATTCTGTGTAAAAGTTACTAGTAAAAGAGGGAGAGTCCCCCATCCCCCCCGGTTCTTCGTATATTCAAGCTTTTAGACTTATTAAACTGAGTATATAAAATTTTCAGTACGTAAAATACACGAGAATAAGTTTCACGTCTACGGACATGGTATAATATTTATGTATCATAACTGCAAATATATGCGTATATATTCTGTTTCTTATTGTTAATTTGATATCTATCGTTTATAGCGATGAATTTATTTTTTTTAGGATTTCTAACATTATTCAAAGTAGTAGTCTGTATAGGAAAAAAATTTGTGAGTGAAATACCTTTTTGTTTTTCTAAGAATTGAATATATGGCGTATTGAATAAGTATATCAGTTCAATGTACATTAGCTTTGGTTTATGTATTCAGGTTGTTTAATTTTGTAGTTTGTTGCTTTTCGATTAAAAAACAAGTAATGCGAGAAACACAGATCCTTTAATGCGAAAAGAGGATAAAATGGAAATGATTTTTCCCGCGTGGTATGTAAATTTATGTTAACTGGTAGTTTTCTTTACAGCTGTACAAAATAAATATGCTATACATCATTCTATTTTTGTTTCACATGAAGAATATCAACTACGAAAGGATGTTTTGCATGTATTTTTTTTCGCAGGTTCTTCACAAGTATTTTAGGAATGGGGGAGAATTTCAAATACATAAATTCTATTTTTTTTTCTCTTTTTGGAGCGTCTGTGTGTTTATTGATTTCGGTTGTTTTGCTGTGATCCAACTTGATATGGATTGATAGCGAAGTTGTGGCCTTAACAATGGAAGTATTCGTTTTATTACTGTTTCCCTATCAGTATTATTTATTCTCGGAATGATTTATGTAATGTTATCGCGATGTGTGTCTGGCACGCTTATAATTTCTGTCATTAAAGAAGTGTTGATTGAAGATAAAAAGTTGTCCTAACTGAATTTTTTTGGGCGTTGTTTTATTTTTATTGCATGTATAGCGAAACTTGATCCAAGTATTAATTTTTTTTTTTTTTTTTTTGATATTGCATTTCGATATTGTTACCAAACATCGTCTATGAGATCGAATGTAGAAAAGTAGAAATCTTATCCAAGTAAAAGATTTTGATAGAATATGTGGATATAAATGAAATCCCATTTCAAATTCTTGACAATTATTTCTGCATTTATTGGTGCTGTTTGAATTTTGTTTAGATTTTTATAAGTGTCTTATTTTATCTATTTTTTAGACATACAGAGCTTTCAGTTCGTATATATATTTTTTTATTTGTCTAGGAATTGACTGTTATTCACATAATTGAAATATTTTATTTCAGTACTGAATTTTTAAATTTTGTTAAATGAAAATTTCACATTTCATTCACACTACTTCAGATTCGTGAAATATTGTGTGCAAATTTTATTCTCATTTGAACCAAATGCTCCTTTTCTAGGAGACAAGAAGGCGTTTTTTTCAGCTTTTGTGGTCTTTTCTCTTTCGAACGTAAAACGAATCTCTCTATTGTTTACTTAAATTATTTTAAACTTTTACTCATATTGTATTTTTTAGTGAAAATCTTAGTTTGTAGAAGAAGAAATAATGCAGTTAGACAACATACTGATATATACTAAAACCCACTGCTGTTTTCGAATGGGGAAAAAACTGACATAAAATCTGATTTCCAAATTTAGCAATTTCATTTAAATGTATGCATACGCAATATTCTTTTCGAGTACGAAAATTGCCAAATTTTTGGAAAATACTCGGTTTGTATCATTTTTAGCTGAAGTATTTTTACTTGAAAAATCACCCTTTAGTAACAAATAACCAATAAAGGAATGAGAACATCCATATAAGCCCCTAAAAACATTGCACAATAAACTGCAGCATTTCATTAAATGCAGGAAATGTTTGGTGTGACGTGAATGCTAATTTACCTATGCATGGTCGTCTGGCAGTAGTGCGGAAAGACAGCACTTCAGTGAAATTTCCACATATGACCGCATCGAAGTACATTTTTTTATGTAAGGATGATGGATAAAGGTGGCTTAACAACTGTTCCTGCTATCTGTGTCGTTTGTATAATCATTTTTGTTTGTAGTTAGCGTTGTCTAGTGCATGTCAATCACTGATCTTGGCGTCTGTTCACAATCATATTAAAATCATTCAGATGTCGAGTAATTCGAAAACCGATTACTCGTATCTCGCTAGTAGTTGGACCTCTATGGTTTCTTGGAAATTCAGTTGCTAGTCTCAGATAATGCACGGCGATGATGCTTATTACATGTAAATCTCTAGTTAACAATTAGAGGAAATGTTTGAAGTACAATGACTGTCTGCAACCCGTAATAATGTCATTGAATGGAGTTAGGGAGATTCCATTGTTCAAGTGTAACTTATGCATTCTGTTATGTCGTATAGAGCAGTAATGTGTCCGCCCTATGTATTGCTATTTGCAGATATTCGCTGTTATAGGGGATCTGTTTACCCCCATCTTTTCAATTCTGTTTGTTTATGATGGTGTATTAATCAAATTTTTGCATATTATGATGATGTGATTGTTAAAAAAAATTGTTCCTTTAATATTATTTCTTCATATTAATACAACGATTTTGGAGTTATGGATCTTCTATTATGTTGGAAATTGTTTGAATCTAAGAAATGATTGAATGAAATTTTTGAATTGAACGAAACTTGTACTTTAATATACCGAGAAATTCGTAGTAACTAAATGCTCGGTATTATAATTACTCTGTTTTTCTAGAATCCGGAAAATTACAGCTTGTACTTTGAATTGTATTTTATTACTTAAACTCTAATTGCGTTCTCTGTGTGTAAAAAAAAAAAAAAAAGAAGTTCACATGCATTTTGTAATAATATATCTTATACTTTTGAATAAACAAGTTCTCATGGTACTTAAAACCTAACTTTTCACTACTAGTGTATTGCTGCTTTAATTACTGAGATGTAATGTAATCTGATGGGTAATTGTAGTAAGAGTTTTTTAAAATTATGCTATAAAAACGAAATAATTTTTAAAGGTTTTTTTCAGGCGAATATTTTGAATGTTTTGGGATGTGAAAAGAAATTAAATTTCATATAAACAATATTTTTAAAACACCGTGTGTTTTAAATTTATTTGTTTTTTACATTAATTTAAATTTGGTATATTTACTATTGTATTATAATGCTCTCTTCGGTGTTTAAAATTTATTATTTCTTTTCTTTCTCCCCCCCCCCCCCTTTTTTTTTTTTTTTTGCTAGCATTGAAGTTAAACATATTAAATACTCAAAAATTAACTCCTAGAAGTGCTGAAAATTTTCTCGTTCATAATTTAGAGATAGTTGTGTTTATGGTTTTGAAAACCATCTTTAAAAAATGTGTAATAATATTTCGTGGGGTGTCTCTGTAAGTATTATTTAATTGAAAAATTAAGATTATTTTTTTTCTTCAAAAAGTTAATGTGTTAGATTTAACAAATTTATCTTAACAAAAATTTTTAGATTTTCTTAGATACATACTCTAGAAATTATATATATGTTGTTTTTGAACGCATTTCTATGTAATATTTCTGTCAATATTTTGTATTATCAGTGTGTTTTAGTCTGGGACTTTTATTTTTTGCATACTATTCTTTTTTCTAGACTTGGTTACTATTCCTTTGGGTGTTTCTTTTATGTGACACAAAAACCGATTGGTATTCTTCTATTGTTGTATTTATAGTTAGAAAAATAAACGTGGACTCTTTGGTAGGATGAATAACATGAGCAAGCTTTCCCTTGAAAACTGCGAGAAAATAGTTTGTGTGAGAAGTCACACTGCATAGAAGTCGGAAAAAAAAAAAAAGAAACAGTTTTGTTTTTTCGAAATATTTCTTTCCTTACATGATCTGAATTCTTATCGCTGCAGTCTACGAATTGTCTCTGAAATATTCTGAATGTTTTGTTCAGGTTTAATTGGACGAGTCTCTCTTTCAAATTGTAAGTGAAATAAGAAATATTTCAGACCGTTATCTGTTGTGAACATGATGATTCATTTCGAATAATGAGCCAAAGAAACTTTCTTGATGGCATTGATTCCACGAAAATGTATTTTCATTTCGTGGCATGGCTTTATCTTAATGCATATCGTATAGAGTAATTATCTTAATGTAATCATGTAGAGTAATTACAGTGGGGATGTTATCGGGCATTCTTGCCGTTTCGAGAAGCGTATACGTTTGTTATTCGTCTTACAAAGTTCGACATAATCAATATTGTTGACAATTCCAATTATTTTATGACTTTTGATCCTTTTGTGTCTGTTTTTTTATTATTTTATTTTGAAATCTTATAGGTTTATGGAGAACGTATTAAATGTAGATCATTCCAAATATATACTATGTTTTCATATCTAAGTATTGGCATTATCAGAATTTTTGGCAGTTTTATGACCTTTAGGTCTCTCCTCCCTTTTCTTAATATAATTTTGTACTCCTAATATTTAGAAATAAGAGAAATATTTTTAAATTAGAGAAATATTAGAGAAGTATTCAATGAAATTAAAATAATTCTTTCATTCGGTTTTTTAAAATTTATTTTTCTGAAGGTACTTTCTTTTTCTTTTTTGCGAGGGTTGTTCAAAAATACCAGTGTTACGAATGGGAATGGGGTAACTCACTGTAGTATTATACATTTTGATTATTTTTCCATTTTCTAAAAAAAAATAAAAGCCTAGGAATATGATGACCTTCGCATCCCAAAAAATCGCCGACATTACTTTATTCGACTGTTGAGACAATCTTCATTTTCTTTGGAGTAGAATCACCGTAAGCAACTCGTTGTTTTGATTGTTGCTTGGTTTCCTGATCACTCACCAACAGTGACAACTTGATCTAACATGACGACGATAACTGACTACGACAGCAGTCAGAACTGACCTATGAATCAGTGTCAACTTTGACACCGTTTAAAAATGGGTAGCACATAGTTTCAACGCCAGCTTGTTTCAGCAACTCCTTTTCTCAAAAAAAAAAAAAAAAAAAAAAGCTTTTTGAACCACTTCCTCATAAAGAAACTGATTTACTTTCCACATCCTTTTTATTCTCTCTGTGATAAAGCGTTCTTTGATGTAAGCCAGTTGCCTTACCTAATTAGAGAAGAAGATTGAAAGCTCTGTACTCTGTCTTTTAATAATCACTTAACGAAAATCATATATACTGATATGTATCTTAGTAATCGCTGTGGCCGCGGTAGCCTAGTGGTCATGGTTTCGGATTCGTGACCGGCGGTTTTCATTCAGTCGCGGGTTTGATCCTTGGTCACCAAAGACCTGCCGTGTAGCCGGAACTGATGCACATTAAATCTGTCGGGGCAAGTCCTATTGTTGGCGTAGTGTGGAATTAAGGAGAGGGGGTGCCAGTTCAGGTGTCGTCCTCATCACTTGACCGTGGTTCAAAATTACGAGGTTCGTCGCCAATAACACTCGTGTTGCTTCTGGTGCGATGTTAATAAAAACTAAACTAAAACAAATTCAGTAATTGCTTCTTCGTCATCGGGCTGGTTTGATTGGAATTTTCCCTTCACGTAAATATAAACCTGTGTAATTTCTGTTTGTTAAAATATTTGAGAATATTTTTCTTTTTGGACTGTCAGTAAAATGAATTTATGCTAGATCGTTTTTGTATATTTTTTAAAAAAAATTACTTTATTTTTTTAATGGGATCACAGTTGGCTTGGTTGTTAGATTCAGGGTTTGTCAAAGGGGTTCAGAGTAAACTCCATTCCTTGAAAGGCCACCGTATTTAATTATTAGGATGGCTGTACATTAATGGGGCTCGAATTGCGCACGTGGTGTGAAAATTTGGAGAGAGAAGTTGAGAGAGATTTTGCAATGGACTAAATCAAAATTTGCCCTCATTTATTTGACTGTGGATATGTCATCTGTTTCAAATAGAATGTTCCATGTTCTTTCACAGAATAAAAGTTCTAATCGAATCACACAAATTAATAATTCATTCAAATTGCAGAACACAGAGTTTTATATCACTGAAGTCTCAATTTTTAAAAGTATTTGGGGTGGCCGCGGACTCGCGGCAGGCAGTTTTCGTTGAGTCGTGGATTCGAGCCCTGATGTCACTGAAAACCCATTGTGTAGCGGGGCTGTTACACGTTAAATCTGTCGAGGTCTCAAGTTCTCCCTTGGCTTGGCGTGGAAGTTAGGAGAAGGAGGTTTCAGCTCCGGTGTCATCCTACTCACTTGACCGTGGTTCAGAATTGCAAGTCCGTCTCAAACAGTCCTCGTGTTGCTTTTCAGTGAGACATTAATAAACAATTACGTCACTAGAAGTATTGTCTATACATCTTTTTTTCTTTCTCACTTACAACTCTCAAGTTACACATCTTTCGGTGAAGTGCATCCTGTCGCAAAAGATTGAACATAGCGTCAGTGCTGCTAAATTATGGAATTAATTTTACTTATATTTTTTATACCCTTTCTATAAATGCTTCCAACAATATATATTTTCCAATTGACTATAGGGTTTTTTAAAAATTGTGAATTAAATTGCTATCATGTTGTTGAATGTAAAATTATTTTAGATTACCTCATGTCTTGTTTTCTACTTTTCATAAAGGAATGTATATGCTCATTGCTAAGATAGCCTAGAAGTCATGATTGCGGACTCGCTGTCGGTGTTGTTTTCGTCGAGTGAAGATTTGGAGCCTTGATGCCAATAAAGACCTGCCGTGTGGAGGGGTTAATGTACGTTAAATCTGTGGAGGCACCAAGTCCTCCCGTTGACGTGACATGGAAGTTTGGGGAGGGAGGTTCCAGCTCGGGTGTCGTTTTCGTCACTTGACTGAAGTTCAAATTGCGAGGTCCGTCCCCAGTAACCCTCGAGTTGCTTCTCTGTACGACGTTAATGAACAATCACATTACATCGTTACGATGTAAAAGCGATTTCCAAACTAGTGAATTTTGTTTGGTGTAGATTCCAAGTCTTTTAAATATATTCATCACCGAATTGGTGGAGTTGAAATTTTAGAAAAAAATCATTCTTCTTTTAAAAAGCCATGCGATTTCTTAAAATACTGTATGTTTAGAAAAGCTTGAAAGGGGGAAAAAAAAAAAACGTTATTTTATGCCAGTGTTAATTTAAATTTAAATTAAGCGACCTGATGATAAATAAGTCTAATTTAAAAGTACGTGTAGTTTTCGTCTATTTCTGATTAAATTCCACGACGTACTTTTAACTTGATTTTCTGCTTTAGGTACTACTTTAATAAGCTAACGAGATCAACTTACCAGGGTCCTCGAAACGTAGCACAAATATTTGTTTAGCAAATGAGATTGGTCCCTTGAATTAAAAGTTTCGTTTTGATTTTTTTTTTTACATTAGTATGCAAATTAAATGGTGTAAAGACAGTGAAAAACTTTGTGTATGAAGAAAATAAACTTTTTAATTTCCTCCATCAAGTAGCCATAAGAGAACCTGAATTTCACCCTTGAGTTTTTAAGAAAAGACTCGCAGTTTTTGTGTGTGGGGTTGTATGATTAGATATAATGCTTACTTTTACCGGTCTTGCTATATTTATTTGTTTCTTCATTATTCTTAGTTTAGAGCTTCGATTGCTTCTTTGTGAGAAATAAATGGGAAAAGACAATAGTTCCCCCCCAACCCACCCTTTATCAGACAGATTGTCTTGAGATAAAATTTGAAAGAAGAAAGCGAAAAATTTCAAGAAAAATGAAGTGTTTCTGTATTTGAAAAAAACACGACGTGTAAAATAGAAAGAAATTTAATCCTATTAAAATTTCTATAAGGACTTTTATAATTTTTAAAAAAAATAGCATCTTAACATTCTGTCGGACCATAGCAACTCGCATTTGTCAGGGTCCAGGATTACTAATCTGTTAGTTAAGTGAATCGCGAATTACAGTATTAATAAATTGAACTATAGTGTAAATTCCAACAACAGTATGATTTTTTTTGTGCCCTGTATTTACGCTATTTCGACATAATTTTTAATTATTACGGAACTCACTTATACAAGGGGAAAAAATCTTTCTAACTCTTAAAATTTGATTAATAAAAAATTATTGAACCTACAGCTAATTTAATTGATCACGCTATATTTAAACTAATCATTAAAAAAAAAATCTGAACTTGAACATTTCACTTAACAGAAAAGGGTGATTCATATCCAGTCGAAACATTCAATCCAAAAATGGCTAAATAAAAAAAAAGTATTAAAATGGTCGACCCTCTCTTAGCTCCAATCTTTGAAAAAACTCGCCTCAAAGACAATCTTTTTTATTTATCGTTACTGAGTCGGATTTTATCTTTTCTCTTTTGTCTACACTTCATAAACAGAGGACTTGCGGGTTCTGGTTTCGTAAAAGTTTCCAATTTTATCCCTATGCTTTTTTGCCCTCAGGGTCTTTCCTTCTTTAGGGAAGTAGGGCATCATGACTCCGAGAACCCCTTATGATTTTTTTCCCTTTCCCATGGGTTTACTGTCTATAGTAAACTCGGGTGACGTGCCCCCGGTATACCCTAGCGATCCTTCTTTATTTTTGACCCTATTTCTTGTCAAATATTTTTATCTTTTTTTTTTTTTTTTCACTCTCTTTCAGACGTGTAGATCAGTTATAACGTGTTTGGCGCAGCATGGCCGCACCTGGCTCTTGCGCCAATTAACTCCACCATCACACACACACCTTATGTTTCTCCGTTGTTCGGTGCATAAGCACCATATGACTTTTTTTTTTCCTCATGTTTCTAATTACTTTCATTCGGAGAATAAGTTTGCTGTTGTGTAAATTGAAACTTCTTGGCATGTTAATTTCACGATATATAAAATAGAAAGGGGAAAAAAATAAATAAAGGAATTTATACCTGCTCTTAACAGGAAGTCTTTACATCATCTGAAATCTCATAAAAAGAGAACCATGGTAAAACCGGGAGAAAGCGTGGTGCAAATTCCAATACAAAACATTGGCACAAATTGCAATACAAAACATTAATTATTTTCTTAAAGAATGTGCTACATTGTTAGATTACTAACTTCTATTTCTTCCATTTTCACGACATCCTGACGTGTATCTGAATAGACTCAAGCTTTTGTGCCATATAAATAAAGCGGCGAAGTTAAGCCTAACGTCAGGTCTTTTTTTTTTTTTTTTTTTTTTTTTTTGGGGGCATTCGACAGAAATTTTAACCCCGCCGGGTATGGCCTGATTACTAATCCCTAGAGCAATATTTTAACAAGAAGTCTAAGTGGAGATCGTAATTCTCTGTAAGCAGTACGCCATCAGAATGTGTTAGCATCGTCTTATTTAACTTTCTACGTTAAAAGTTTTAAAAGGTACAATCTATTGCGTTTTTTTTTCCCTTTGAGGAAGTCACTTAATCTTAATATATGGCTACAAATAAACGAGCAAGAGTCAATTTGTTGATTCTAACGCATGTTATTTCTTATCTCACATCAGTAACTGTATCTCCTTGAATTAACATTCAGATTAGATTTCTGATGAAGTGATTGTGTTCTTTGTATATTTCAGATGTCTTGTTGAATTTTGTTTAGATCGTATCATTAATAATAATAAGTTGATAATGCAATATTCAATATTGCATTTTATTTCAGTAATATGTGTAAAATATTAATATCATTTAATTACGAGATGTGTAAGTAATTTATTTTGTTTGTAAAATATTTGCGTATGCAATGGTGTCAAAAGATGCGTCACAGAAGTTTTTTATATTTGTATTTTTTATTTCGTTGTATATGTTTCATTAATAAGTTGCATCTATGTCTACTAGTCGTGGTAGCCTAGTGGTCAAGGTCGCGGTGGTCAAACAGCACTTTGTTAAATTTATTGGTAAGGATTATTTCGGATTAAGGGTTACATAAAAACGAATTGAATATGTTTTAGTTCTTTATTTTTCTGACTGAACAGTGAGCATATGGATTTATGATTTCAACGTGTTAAAAATTTCATTTTATTTTAGCGAAATTTTCTAGTAAAAATGAAAATCAAAAAAGTGAAATTGACACCTAATTCAATTTTTGAGTTGTAAAGTAGCAGTTCACTTGTATCCTGTACTGAACATAATTCAATACAATAGACTTCTTTTTTACTATTTTTTTAAACTAACAAGCTTTCTTAGAAAAGATAGAATTTCTTGTGTAGTTTCTTTCAATGGTAGGGAAAGCGTAAATTTTCGTAGAGATGTGGCATAATTTCTCAAGTTATCTGAATTATTATTTTAACAAAACGAAACATGATAAGATTGACAAAATGAGAAATAAATCTTGTACAAATTAGTGTTTAGCTGTGTCGCCTCTATTTTGGAAGACAGTAGACCACTGTCAAGTCATTGGCAAGATAAATTTCCTGACTTCTTACGAACAGTGCTTTGGTTGTTCATGATTCTAAAGACTAATTATGGTGAAGGGGGATAAAAGGAGGAAAGAATTCTGGTTTCTTTCATGTCACAACTGCTGATGCTACTCGATGTTAACAATTCTTTTTAGGATTGAGACAGAATTTTTTTTTCAGGAGCCGAATGTGCTTTCGGTTTCCATTTACGTATAGAAAACGTAAATACATAAGTGTTTTGTGAAGTATTCAGTATATACTATACTTTTCACCTCTATATTAATTTTTTGGTGCAGTTTTTTGTCAAATAATAGTATGATAACGTCATTTTTCATTTAGATTGTATTTATTTATTGTTTTTTCATGCCTCGTCATGTTTCAACTGACTGGATGTTTTGTTTTCCTCCTCTGAAAAGTTTTTTAATGCCGGTAGAGAGATTTATTTTCTGAAAATTATTTTCTTCACTGTTATTTCTCATTTATTGGAAAGAAGTTTCTAAAAATGTTTTGACATCGCCTTTCACTATATATGCTCTTTTAGATTGTATTTAGTTTATGCTTTTCCATACCTTTTTATGTTTCAACTGACTGTTTTGTTTTCTTTCCCTGAAAAGTTTATTAATGCCAGTAGGGGGTCCTAAAAATTATTTTCTTCGCTGTTATTTCTCATTTATTGGAAAGAAATTTCTAAAAATGTTTTGACACCGCCTTTTGCTATATCTGCTCTGTAATTTTTCGAAACAGAAGTTTGTTGTCTTTGTCATATTTCCTTTAATTCCTTTCTCGTTACTTGTTTTCAATTTCTAAAAAAGGTATCTCTTATTAACGGAAGTGAAACAGATCTCTACTAATCTTCGATTTGTAGCTAAAAGCATCTTTTGTTACCATGTCTAGTGAGGAAAAAAAAATTGAAGTATCCGTGACATTAAATCCACCATCTAATTCTTAATGATCTCAAGATATAGAGCTCTTAGCACGCTATTTCTAAGTATATTTTGGAGGATAAAAAGTATTGGCTGGAACAATTTGTCATGAAGGTCTTGCGTGTGGCACCCATTGAAGGAAAAAAAAAGAAATATGGACATTGATGTCTTTCCGAAAGTATATTTTGCTGGTAAAGAACTTCCACATCCCCTTCCTCGAATTTCCCAAGTTCAGTGGAGTGGGA
>BMAW01020302.1:328177-356154 GCA_019974015.1 Nephila pilipes
CCCCCCCCCCCCCCCTCCTTACTCGTTTGCTTCACCCAAAGTTCTTTCGTGCAAAGCAGATTCATGAATCCACTGGTATGGGTGATGGAGGGGGGGAAAATCATTACCCCCCTTCTTTATTCAATCTTTTTTTTTTTTTTTTTTTTCCTTCTATCCCCAAAGGTATTTTCTTCACATCTTGAATATCATACTAAATTGAATTTTCAATCTCTTAATCGCTTCAGTGTTTATGATTCCGTTGAAACATGCTGAGTTTATGGGAAATGCTCACTTCTAAACAGGTGGTATGGAAATAGGCGCGTTTGGTGCTTTCTCGTTCTGGGTAGAGAAGTATGACACGCTATGATGATGTGAGCGGTCAATTAAAATGGAGATGTCTGTTTAGTTATACATTTCACTAAATAATGCAGGTTTCCATTAATTCTCCTAAAGACTCTTTTGAGACTGTTTTAGTCAATGATTAAGCAGTTGTTCGTTTAATGTAATGAAAACTTAAATATTGTGGATAAAAAACTGCATATGTGTTCTCTTTTTTTGGTGTCCAGCATTGTGTAAAAAGCGATTTTTTTTTTTTTTTTTAATTTTTAGCAATGAATGCTTGATATACAATGGTATTCTTGGTCACGTGGTTCACTGAAAAATACTTAGTCTTTCCTTCCAAACACCTACAATTTTTGTTTAAAGATTAGTATTATTGAGATTTCAGATTTTCCGGTGTAAGGTATAAAAATTAAGGCTCAAAAAAGAGCTGCTATTTGTTGTATCAACCGTAATATTATTAATTTATTTGTTCTGAAATTCATTGCCCAGCTGTTGTTTTCTCAGTTACGTTAAATATTTACTTGAAAAATATTGGCCGCTAAACATAAAAAGTCTTGACTATAATATTATAAATATATCGTCAACCCCAAAGTCTTGGGCAGAAATTGTTTGTTCTTAAAAAAAAAGTGGTTAGAAGTCGGGTCATTTTTTAATATTCAAATTTTTTTTTCTTTTAGTTTCCTTGTTTGTATTTTTAATAATACTGTCTATGTTTACTAGTGTTTGAATAAAAAATTGTGATTGCTCTTTGTTCGAAAATATCATACACACATTACAATCTTCCTATCTTAGATTCAAATATGTGTTTTTTGAAGCCCTTCAAGCTTTTTCCTTCCCCTTTCCCCCTTTTTTTTTATGTACTGTATGCTTAAAAGTTTTTTGTTCATTATATTTACCATTTATTTTTATTGCTTTATAGAATTTTTGTTTAATTATAGTTTCTATTGTCGAAAATATGAGCAAATTATACCATAGGAAATAATTATATATAGTCTTGGTAATATTACCGTGTCTTTTGTTTCAAAATTCTAGGAAAATATTTTCGGGTTTGTTCTTATAACGAAATATTGAAAGCATAAAAAGTATCATGAAATTTGATTAGGACGAATTTTTTCTTCCAGTATGATTATTATCGGACATAATTTTTTTGTGAAACTTGAAATATTCTTAAAATATGTTATTTAATTATACTTTTCCGTTTAAAGCCAACTAGAAACGAAAACCGTATGAAAACTCCACATTAAATATTATTTTTTTTATATTTGTTCTGAAAAGTTAGTGACTTGTGTGTTTATGTGTATTCATTAACAGTATAGCCAATAATACAGTAGTACATCCCAATAAAGGCACCATCCGAACCAGATATTTTGTCCCTTAAATTGAGGTGTCCCTATATATTATTATTAAAGAAGAAACTATTTTTTAGTAATCGCAATGAATAAAAATTCACCAGTTGACACTGAAAGCCAAATACTTTACTCTCACATTAAATTTTTACTGTAATATCTTTGTTGTTTTTTATAGTTTTGTTTTGAATTTTATAACTAGATTAAATTCAGAGAAAAGTTAAGGTAAATACAATTTCAATTAAAACAATTCATCACATGACAACAAATGCCAAATACTTTATTCTCATATTAAATTAGTTAAGTTATATTTTTGCTGCTTTTTATAGTTTTGATATGAATTTTTTGACTAGATAAAGTACAGAGGAAAATTAAGGTTAGTACAACAATTCACGTAAATTAAAAGAAATTATCACATGACATCTCTCAAATGCCAAGTGCTTTACAATGACATTCATTTTTAAAGTAATCTTTTTGTTGTTTTTCATTGTAAGAAATTTATGACTAAATCGCATGACATCTCTCAAATGCCAAATGCTTTACTCTGACATTCATTTTTAAAGTAATCTTTTTGTTATTTTTCATACTAAGAAGTTTATGACTAAATAAAACCCAGAGAAAAACTAAGGTAAATATGATGGCTCATGTAAATTAAAATAATTCATCCCATGACACTAAATACCTCATACTTTTCTCTAGTATTACATTTTTAATATAATCTTTTTTTTTTTTTTTTTTTTGCTGTTTTTCATACGGTTGTTATGAAGTGAATGACTCGATAAAATTCTGAAAAGTTGAGGTAAATATGATGACTCACGTAAAATGATTTGATTCATGTATGAAAGGTCCGTAACGATGGATTAATCAATTTCCCCTTATTAAGGAAACTTCGTTGCTGCTACCGCAACCGAATTTTGTGTGTGTATTGTTTCCAAGATCAACCACTGGTATTTGGTTGTTAAAAGTTATTTTATTGCTTAACATTCGACGCTTACCTTCATCTGTAACAACCCACCGTAGGTAACAAGTATCAAGTTAGAATAAAAATAAAGAAATGAGAAATGAAAGAATGACATTGGCAAAAAGCCAAGGGCGGATCTATGAAAAGGAGCCTAGTTCTGAAGCGAATCCTTTTACTCTTCAGATTCTCAATTTTCACCACGCTCTGTCTCCGTAGATATTGATCATAATTAACTAGCGTTAAAAAACTGCGAAGAACGAAAAGGATATGTAAACAAGGGTGTTTGTTTTCAAAACATGCATGCGAATGTATTTTTGTTTAGATGGTGATCGTGATATGAATGAAATAGACCATGGAAAAATAACTCTCATATATTTGAAACTTTTGAATTGTTGTACGTGTTTTAGCAATGTTGATATATGTCCAAGTAAAGTTTAGTTGTTTCTTGATATAAGGTGAAGATGTAGATTGTGTTTTGAAAGTTCATTTTTTTTTAACGTTTACCCTTCGTTTAGAGTATAGTGGAATAATGAAATGTGATGAGTTATTTTGCAGAATTTTTGATGTTATTTAAAGAATTGGTTTCTGAAAATTAACGGATGTTGTTTTATTCACTATTATAAACTTTTGTGTGTGTAAAGAACGACTATTTTTATAGACCTTGTTCATGACGAGATATTGAAAGAAAATTATTTAGCAATAATTAACGTCGTAAAGAAAAATTCTGCTTCTTAATTCAGAGAGAAGCTTAAAAGTACTTTTAAAGAAGCATTTTAAACTATTTATTATACTTCTGTGATTCTTGAATGAGCTTTCGTATACTTCATGCAGTGCAACATTTTATGTTATCATTTAATATGTGTACACGTAATAATTTGACAATTGCCTTTTTATGACAGACGTCGTTACATTCTTCATTTTGGAAAGAAACACCATTACGAAAAGTCAAGTCAATAAAACTGTTAAGTAAATTCAGTATTCTTAAATAAAAATTTTCAACCTTGGTGTATTCACGTAAATGGTAACGTTAGTGTTATGGAATGGACATGTTATAACGTCAATGAACAAAAAAATGACTTAAATAGAAAAAAAAATGTGTTGCGACTAAGTTTATTTGTATACATCAAAGAAAAAGCTTATACGTAAAGACGATGTCATCGAAAACTATTGAAATATGAAAATAACACTGTGGAATAAGTTCTCAGATTTTAGAATACAATAATTTATCTTGTATGTAGTTTGCGTTATCAGTGACGGTAGTGGATAATTTTATTTGAGATAATTGTGTATGGAAACTTAAAAAAAAAATGACTGGTGAGTTAAAATCTTCTCAAATTCAAGAATTATATCTTGGGAGCCTTCTTAAGGGTCCAAAAAGGCAAGTATTTTTTTGATATTTTTTAATTTTTAGCTCTCTCTCTCTAAGTTATTCCAAATATATTTCTTCACATTTTTGGAGGTACAGTTAAAATCGTGAGTGTTTAAATGCTGGATATTTGAATTATCAATAATTATGTGTAATGATGTATATAATTTCCTCAAATAACCCGTATTATAAATTAGTAAACATTTCAAAATTACCAACAACGGATATCTCACTATCGGATATTTCTATTCATCCATCTTTTTGTTATTTAAAAAAAAATTAAGTTGCTTTGTGGAAGTACTACAGATATTTTTAAGATGCGAAACTTCCAGTACATATCAAATTTTAAAAAATTCTTCTCCATAGTAGGAAGTATAAATGATACTGAAATTTAGAAAATAATAATCCTCGTTTTTTGATAGTAGTTATCGGTATGGAGAGAATGTTACGAAGTTCAAGAATAATTATTAAAATTCGGAATATTTAAGATATATATTTCAACGGTGCGAGATGAAAACAATTTTTGTCTACGCGTATTTCTGTGTTATCCGTAAAAGTTGTTTTGTCTGAACTAAATTATATGTAAAGCTACCTTTCTTCATTTTATGATATTAGTTGGTTTTTCTTTAGATGCACATAACAATTTCTCTTTCAATCTGTCTTCACGTTGGTTGAATGCTTTTAACATTGTCTGATAAGGAATGTGAGCTTGTGATGTAATATTTTTTTTAAGCTGTTCTCTCAAGCATTTAAACTTATTGTAGGAGCAAGTTTTGTTGGGTGAAAGCGAATCTCTTGAGATTAAGAATCAACAGACATCGGTGTTCTTGTCAGCATAATAATAATAATATGTCAAACACGAAGCTGTTACTGACAAAGCTAGTTTTCAAGCATTCAATAAATTAACCCTCTGTGAGCCTATGTAGCTTTAAGGTTACATACCAATATATAGATATTTTACTAAATAATTGTAATTTTTATCATTAGATGGCATATTTGTTGTAAGATAGGCTATCTGCGAAACTTCCCTTCACTAACATCTGGATTTCTTTTTGCTTTAATATTTAAGTTTCCCGCTATTTTCCAATGAAATGAAACGTGGTTACGTCAATTAGGTAAACTTTAGAAGTGTAGTGAAAAGATATAATCAAGTCATATTCGCTCGTTTGAGAATTGAATTTGTGAGATATAGAAAGGTTACAGTATAAGCAAGATTGCTAGTGTGAAGGTCTTGAATAGTGCACAAGAGTTACTTGCTTATCTGTGTGATACACAGAGACTAGAACTCGACGCTGTCTGATCGATGTTGTTCCAATGTGAATTAATTCGCATCGCTTCCCGTTAAGAGTTATCTTTAATATTTTATAGACGTTGTTAGTATCCGCGGGGAGGAACAGTGAACTGTGTGTGTGGTAGAGAGCATTCCCCTTAATAGAGATACAATAAATAAGTCTGTGAAAAATAATTGACTTCATTCATGAACTGTATTTGTACAACTATTTTAATTACTTTATTTGAACTTGGAATTAAGTTGAACTTAAGATTTGTTATTAGACTAATATTTAAGATAATAGACGAGTCAGCCCCACAGTATGCCTAAAACGTCTTTTTATATAATGCCTCGGAGATAGCCATTAACAATTTTGAAAGATGATGATTGGCTTCACTATCAACCTAAAATATCAAAGTAAATGCCTTGCAAGTTGTTTGCGGATAGAAACTTACTGAACCATCTTGTGCAATTGACATTATTTGTATTTCTGTCGGTGTTTACTAAGCAAATAATGCCGTACATAATAGCTCTGAGTTTGTGGTACCAATAATTTATTTGTTTGCATTTCAATAATCATTTTTAACATGTACTAACAGGCTATTGTTTTGAGAAAAGGGCGTCAACAAAAATGCGTAGGATACATGATGTTACGTTCAAAAGTTTGGCATTATAATACCTTACGATTATAATAATTACATTTAGGTTGCTTAAGGTATATTTGCATTGCTAATATATATTTATTGTAACATTTTATCGTCTGTTTTTATTTTAATATCCGAATATAATATTGCTATCTGCTTTAATAAATTATCATTCGTTTTTATTTTAACATCTAAGTGATTTTCATGGAAGAATCGTATGTTTTTATTCTTTTTGCTGTTCAGATTGGCAACGTTTTTGTAATAGGAATGTTTTGCTTCTGAAAATAAAAATGCATTTGGAATTTGAAGATGGTATTTTCTTTTCTTGATAGTAATTGCTTCTGTGGAGCCTTGGGCTTGGAAGTACGCTTACTTTCACTAATCAATATTCCTTTTGAATAATTCTACTTTTTCGAGAATTTAACAGGGGGGGGGGGCAACCGTCAGCTCACGTTTAAATGAAATTAGCAAAGCCAATTTCAGTTTTGTTACTATTTGTATTTGATACAGTTATGTGGTTTTCAGGTTACAGTGAGTTATTATGATAGATTTTGGTATATTTAAGATATTACTTGTGCCTTCTTCTATTTTCTGATTTACATATCGGATGCCCCTCCCCTTCCCCCCCAAAAGGATACAAGAAAAAAAGAGGAAGAATAAATTACAATAGTGGTAGTAGACCTGAAGATTCTTTATTAGATTTTGAGTCCGATGAAGATCATTCAAAAGTATTTGCTCGACGGCTCTACATATTAATGAGAAAATTACAGGACTGTCAAAAATTGTTTGGCAATCAGTATCTCAGATGAATAATAGTTTTCATTGCCCTTGGAAAGGAGATTACTCTTAAAGACTCCGAAGGACCCTACTCTACTGTGACCAGTTTTCGAAAACTATTTGACAGTGAAATTATAAGTTATTGTTGACTATGTCACTTATGCGCAAAAAATGTACTTTATTGAGCATAAGTGAATTCATTATAATAAAATTGTTTAAACTGGTAAAGTTTTTGTTAATCTGTATGTATAAGTTTATAACTATTGATTTTTCTGTTGAATACTTTTTTAAATTAAAAAAAATTCAGTCCATAGAGGATTAAAGTTAATTAATCGCAAAATTAATTAAAGTTAATTAGTTAGAGGATTAAAGAAATAATTAATCTCATTATTTCATATGAAATAAATCACAAAAGAACTCTGGAATTCAGTTTCTTTTATTCATTGATTCGTAAAATTACGCTGGTGTGTTGTGGAAGTTTGGAGAAAGAAGTGCCAGCACAGGCATCGTCCTCGTCACTTGGCTGAGGTTCAAAATTACAAAGTCTATCGTCAGTAGCCCTCGTGTTGCTTCTAAGGGCACGTTAATAAACAATCAGTCAATCATTCGTAAAATTAGGATTTTATTAAAATAAATAGTCTACCAATTATTTAATACCAATTCCAACGCATTGGCTTAATTAATAAACTTCATTTTAATGAATAAGATTGATTTTATTCGTATCACGTGATATCTTGCTGATTCGATACCTTTATCCTATTAAATGTTTTATCGAAGCATTAAGATAGTATAAATATATATATGATGACTTTTCTTGACAGCCGATCCATTCCAGCTTCCATTTATTAACTGTTCTACCATTCGATCGACAGCCGAGTATTAACTCAACTTTTCTGGAACTTCAGGTCTATCGCTTCACGACTCCTCCAATTAATTATTTGTATGTTATTGATGTAGAGAAAGATGTAGAGTGCGTTATATTGGACCCTGGATTAAATGCTGTTAATCATTTGATGTTGACTCACAACATTTCTGACACTACTTCCAACGAAATTCGGTATTTTTCCTTCGAAATGTGCGGCTTTCGTGTCTGATATCTGTCTCGACAACATTGGTTTATCGAAATTTTGTTGAAGGTCGTTGACAGCCATAATGGAATTTTTCAGTCACCATTACTGTAAGATTAAATACTTGCTTTCTTCATTATGCTTTAAATAGTTAGATTTATGGTAATTTTCTTCAGACAAAGCGGTTTCCATTTCTACGATCCCCCATCCTCCCTCTGAACTACTGATTTATATTAGTAATGAACTGGCGTCGTTATGCACATCAAACATAATCACCCAATAAAAATCAGTTCTAAAACGTTTAACAAGTTATGAATGAGTACGTTATGCATATCAAACATAATCACCAAATAAGGATCAGTTAAAAAACGTTTAACCAGTTTATTCAGATTATGAATAAGTAATATCAAAATAAATTAATAATATAGAGCGCTTTCATATCATTAATTAAGTAATATAGTCGAGTATACTGTATCCATCGTAATGTATCATATCAATAGGGTTTGAATGAACTGAATGCAGTTCCAATAGATTTCATGTGATGAGTTCAGAGTCAGGTATAAACTTATCTCCTCACAGTTGTTCGCACCAATTCAGTGTGTTAATCAATCTAATAATTTCTCTGTCTCCTATCCTTCAGGGGTTTACCTTCTCTAAGTAAGTATGGGCTTTATAACCCTAAATTACCCTAGTGATCTTATTCTTTCCCAGGGGTTGAATGTCTTTGGTAAACATAGGTGACACGCACATGGAATCCTCCTTTATTTTTGACCTTCCTTGTCAACCTCTAACAACGAAAAGTAGATGCTTTAACAAGCGCCAGCGAGTTAAAGCGCTATGCTCAATTTGTAAGGAGAAAAAAAAAAGAATTTAAAGGAAACACACAGTGTGTATTGTTTAAGTAGGGGAGAAATCCAGTTTTGAACGTTATACTCCTGGGGGATGGAAGTCAGTGAGAACTTGTAGCGTATGAGAGAGATATCAATGAAATTTCTTTTGTAAATGGAGATCTATTAAGGTTTAAAGGTAGTCTATTAATGGTCTTAAAGGTAAAGTCTATTTGGTAGTTTTGTATGCATAATTTTGTTTATAATTTTTATTGGTGATAATGGTTTGAGCTCTAATTAGAAGGTTATTATGATTTTCAATTTATTTGATGACATTTCTTAAAAGTTTGGTAATGAATTCATCAATGGTCTCTACGTTATGGATGAGTTCCTTACCATAGAGTACTCGTGATAATACTTTAAAGAAGTTAATTTTTTAATGAAAGTAGGGAATGCCTGCCGATAAAGGAAATGTAGAAATGAATTTTTGTCCAAGATTTCTCTTTTAAATATTTGGTATGTTTTGCATAAGTTAGTTTTTAATCACTTCTTGTCAGCCAATTTTTGCCTTTTTTCTTTCTTTTTTACTGTCTTAACTACAGTTTAAACAAATGTTTGGTGCATCTTAGCCAGATTAGGCTCTTGCGCCTCAAACCCTGTTACTCCTCTAAAACCTCATATTTTTACTGTCTCTATTTCCTCCAGTCTCTATATCTCATTCACTACATTTCTTATATGTTTATGCTAATTTACATAAGTTTCGGTTCTTTCATAAGTTGAGGTTCTCATCAAAGATCGAGGTAAAGCTGTCGCAAAGGTTAGTTAGAGGGAAATGATGCGTATGAAGACCCATTACATACTTGTACTAATAACTAACTAATAATAATAATGTTGACTTTATTTGTACTGATAAAACTCCAACCTATTAATAAGTTATACAAGCCCTAAGGTGATGTTGAGATTTATTTCGTTATCTTACTTTGGAAGTCATTTATTTTGTACTTCAAATAGATAATACTTTCTTTCATTTAAAAGAAATAAACGTATGATTTCTAAATTAATGCCACAATTCATCATAAAACATCTCTTTTCATACATATTTGAGAAGTGCATATTTTTCCAGAAAAATGACCCATTTTTGTCATATTTTAGGTTGATTTAAATACGTTCAGAAATTCTTCACTAATTACCTCTAAGTCCTGATATACCTTATCTCCAAGTTAATTTACCCCGCTTTCTTAAGTTGTGCAATTAAATTTGAAGTGAAGGGTGCTCTTAACGGTCTTCAAAAGATAAAACTTTGTTAATTGAATTTTCTTGTCAGCAACCGAACTTTCTTTTGTTCAGATTTGTTAAACTGTGGAGCCTAATTCTGTCACTCATTGCTTGAATTCTCCGTTTTCTTCTTTTGCTCATGGTTTGGTTCTTTTTTAGCCACGCTCACACTTATAGGTTTTAATGATTTTTCTTTCTGTCAGTAAATGATTTTGTAATGAGAAATTGATGATCCTTTTTAACCTTCATACTGAATATTTTAGAACAAATATGTTAAAGTTTTTATGAGAGTATTTCGTTTAAACCATTAGGGTTAAACTGATTCTTGTTAATGAAAAGTATACTCTTGTTTTAGAGGTATTTTCAACACATAAAGTACCGGTTTCTTAGTATTATTTTTGTTAAACATTGATAAGAGACAAATATCCAATGCCAGTTAGATTTCATAATATTTTAGTTCAGAGTTGTGATGTGTGGAAGTGCTCTTTAATTTTTAACATGCTAATATATTGTTGTTTTGAGGAAATGGCGTGAACAAAAATGCTTGGCATAAAATAATGAATACACGGTGTTAGGTTCAAAAGATTGACATCATAATACATTTTGATTATGATAATTATATTTAGTTCGTTTATATATATTTACATTGCTAAGATATATTTAATTTAATATTTTATCGTCTGCTTTTATTTAAATATCCGAGCAGAATATTGTTATATACTTTAATAAATTATCGTTCGCTTTTATTTTAATATTTAATCTAAGTGATTTTTATGGCAGAATCGTATGGTTTCATTCTTTTTGTTGTTCAGATTGACAACGTTTTTGTAATAGGTATGTTTTGCTTGTGAAAATCAAAATGCATTAGGAAATTGAAGAAGGCATTTTCTTTTCTTTTCTTTTTTTCTTTTTTTTTTTTTTTTTTTTTTGTTGATAGTAATTGCTTTTGGGGAGCCTGGGGCTCAGAAATACGCTAATTAATATTCATTTTGAATAATTCTGCTTTACCGAGAACTTAACAGAAAAAAAAATGCGGGGAGATAGTAGCACACGTTCAAATGAAACTAGCAAAATAAATTTCAATTTTCAAAAGTATTTTTGTGTTACATAAAATTGGATCTTTTTTTATATATTCTTCGTAAAGAATAATCTTGTCCAACCTTTTGTTTAGAAATTACTGACTCATTATTTCAGTTAATCTTGTGTTGTTGCTTATATTTTGATGTGAAGTAGATCAAATGAAGTCTTGTATATAAAAGATGTAACATAAGAGGGTGGTTCAAAAAGTACTATTGTTAAGAATGAGGTAATGGGAATGGGGTAACTCTCTGCAGTATTATTGCCCTTCGCGTCCCCCCCCCCCCCAATAGTCGCTAGAACCTTGTGTTGTTGAGCTATTTTGTCTTCACTAACCTTGGGAACTATTGGGTAATTTGATTCGTGTTTAGATAAATTAGATGAATGAAAGAAGTGAAGTGAATTTAATTAAAGATAGTTATGTATAAGCGATATGGAATTCAAAGGGAAGGGAAGTGAGGTAGAGGGCAACTACAAGCTGATAGATATGTAGATTACAGTGAATCATCGTAATTAATCGTTTATATGGAAAGTAGTTTGAAGTGACTTTTGACGTGAATAATAGGAGTCGAATCTGCTATAATCGAGCAGTGCTTAAAATCAGAATGAGTGATTTGGTAAGCTATTATTTCAACATAAACAAGGATTAACCGAGGTAAGAGAGAGAGAGAGAGCGATCTTGCATATTCTTTTGTGTTTTGTCCTTATCTTAATTCAAATGGAGTTTTGAACTCTTTGGCTATTTATTTAAACTTCAAGATGGCAGTAGAGTTAAATAACGAAGAAAGATCGTCACAACCTTTCCTTCCGATGAGACCGTATTAGTCTTCTTTGGAGAAGATTCATCTGAAGTAACTTATTGTTTTGATTGTTGCTTTGTTTTGGAGTATAATGATGAATTCATCTGCAGTGACAACTCGATGGGGCAGTTATCATTTTTTGATTTTGCAAAAAATTGGTGTCAAATCAAAACTAACCAATGAATCAGTGTCAAATTTATTTTGACACTAGTTAAAAGACGGTGGTATACAATGGTAACACCAACTTTGCTTAATATCGTCATTTGTCATCCAACGCGGGTATTTTTTGAGCCATTTTTGGTATGTTTCTGTAAGTTTTCAAAATGAAAGCTGTAATCGTATTTATTCTCCATTTCCAGCTGTACTGTAATTATGCTTACAGAGTCATATTGGATTCTGAGCAACCTGTTCAGAATCAAATCTGTAAGTCATTGATTATCATTGTTATTCTCATTTTATGATTTGAAAAATGTGAAGAGATCTTAAAAGTCAGAGAAGAGAGAATAAGTTTCTCAAAGTCTTCAAGATAAAAATGTTTTGGTGTATTAAACATTTGTTTCTATCCGTATTTTGTGAAGACGAAAGCTCCGAGTAACTTGTTCAAGATCTTGTGTATGACTTGGTAGTTGTAGGTGCCAATCTAGTATTTTTTTTTAAAATTAAAAATGCAAGAGACTGTAAAAAAAAGTCGGAAGGGGAAGGTTCTTAAGAATACTTAATTTTGAGCAAGAGAAAGTAATTCTGAGAATTGATACGATTATTACTATTTAGTTGAATATTTTGCACGCATTTAACAATTTAGAAACGAAATGGATTTCTTATTACGGTATTCATATAAGCGTTTAAAACAAAAACCTGTCTCTTAGATGCTTTTGTTGTAAAAAGATAATTTTAGTGAATAATAGTGAATTTATTATACATAAAATAATTTTAGTGAATATAAGCAAATATAAATCCGAATGAGAAGGTTGCAAATGGTGACTTTTTAAGTTAGCATTGTTAAAAGTAATTGATTATTATGCATTATTTCAGCGTAGTCAAAATAATTATAAATATTTTTTTAATGACTTATGGTTCAGTATGTTATTTCCGAATCTGCAACGGAATTAATCCCGATAATCCTATTCTTCGTATAATATTTCTTAGACGAGTGGAAATCTAATGTAAAAAAGTCTCAATATTCTAAATTTTTCAAGAATCGTCTTTTCTTAGTATTTTTATTAAATACTTACTTTTAACACACATTCATCTTATTTCATCGTGGAAGTAAGGTGCAACAGACTGTATTACACATTGCAATTTGATACATACTTGATTTCAAAGGTACAACATCTTAAATAGTCCGAATGACGAATATTTATGTTATGATATATAATCTGTAATGGAAATTCAAACATCAAATTTCAGTTTTGAAACACTTTGCTTCCTCTTCTTTTTTATATATAAGATATCTAGTAGTTCTTATATATAGATTCATCTAGGATCATCTTCTATGAAGTATTGATTGATTGTTTATCAATGACGTTCTTAGAATAAACATGCAGGATATTGGCGATGGGCTTCTTAATTTGAAACCTCGATTAAGTGACGAAGATGACACCTGAGCTGGCTCCTTCCTCTCCAAACTTCCATGTCACTTCAGCGGGAGGACTTGGTGCCTCCACAGAATTAACGTGCATCAGTCCTGCTACACGTTGGGTCTCAAAAGAATCAGGATTCGAACCCACGACTTGACGGAAACAATGCCGGTCACGAATTCGTGACAATCCGTACTTCACTGGGTAGCCACGACGACCACCCTGTGATGTACGACGTATCTGGTTTTTGAAAAACTCAACTAGCAAAATTAGAAGATATTAACTTTTTTTTTTAAAAGATTTGATATTAGTCATACCAAGAATTACCATTAGAGCATTTTTGAACTTACTTATGCAAATCGTATTTATTATTGTTATATAATGCTAGTGATCAATACACTATATTTGAATTTCAAAATAAATAAATATGTGAATAGGTAATGCTACAATACGAACAATGATAAAGATTTAGCTGCTTTTGAAATATATTTATATAAGCATATGCCATTGCATTTTTATTGTATTAAAAGTGATGAAATAATTTTTCATTGTTTTATCTAATTTTATTTTATATTTATCAACGTGTTGTAATCTTTTTTATTTTAAATTATTTTTTGAAAAAAAAAAAAAAAAAAAAAAATAATAAAATATTACTAATTCAATTTGTTTGTTGTTGTTGTTCTCAAATATTTTCTCTCCCGAGAGGCTGAAAGTTTTGCATTTGTATGCAGAAAAACAAATGCAAAATTTTCTGTAAAGTTGGATTTGATTGTTGAGATGCAAAATGAAGCACGATAAAACTATATTTAAATTCCTCCTCTATTGGGCCAGGAATAGCGCTCAATCACAACACCATAGCGTTGCGTTCTTTGGACAGCATTTTATCAGCTGTGAACTCATTGTGTGTCTCAGTAATGATATGCAAATTGGTTCTGATGGTGTTTTTTCGGAAAGCAATTGCATTCATGTAGACTTTCTTGTGATGGATGTTTCGGTTTCGTTCCAACGCTATTCTCGGAAAAAACTAATTTTCCGTCGGAAACGTTTGGTTTAGATAAACGGTCTTTTTTGCTTCTTTTCTTGTTACCTATGCGACGAACAAAATGTGTAGTGTTGTTACACAGATTTTGTTGCTTGTTCCCTTCGTTATGTAGTTTACATTTCTTTCTTAATCCCATAACTGTAACTTTTGCCTTGTTGGAAATGAAATATGAACAGCTTTTGATACCAAATACTACGTGTGTATGTTTCTTGTTTTTTCATTTTCATTAACTCGATCTTACTAATTAATTTTTGAATAATAAGCTAACAGATATTTTATTCATTAATGAGAGACATACAATATGTTTAGTAAAATAAATTGTAACTTTTATTATAAAATGATGGTCCAAAAAGAACAAAAAAAGTTCAAAAGAAAGAAAAGAAAAGAAAAGTTTATAACGTGGGTTCATCACGCACATATATAACAGTCAGATCCCATTAACACGCGAGTGTGTTTTAAACGCGGTTATACTATGGCTTCCTCGGAAAAACAATCGTTAGTGATATCATTTTCAGACATTGTGGCGTCGTAATTCTTATTTTTTTCTCCTTTTTATAAAACTCAGATTAACCTTTTGTTCGGATGATGTCACGATATATATATACATATATATTATTCATTTTGTATTCATCAAATTTTAAGATTTATAATGGTTTTTTCTTGTATAAATGGTTTCTGTAATAATAAAAAATTGTTCTGAAAGAGTGTAAACGAAACAAAGGGTTTATTCGATCGAGAAAAAACTGAAAGTTTTCAAACTAATTTGAAAAGTGACAAGACAAGTAGATATTGCCAGATAACTTAATCTACCTGAATCTACGCTAAATGGGTGGTTAAAAAAAAAAAAAAAGAGTATAAACTTCGTTCGCTTGTTGATAACTATAAAGGAACAGAAAAAAAAAGGGGGGGGGATGGGCAGCAGAAAACACCAATCTTGAAAAATTATGTTCCATTAATATAAATTGAGCAACAAAATAATAATACTTTATATTTCGCCATTTAGTAACTATAGACCCTACTACCAGGTGTTAACGGGCTCGAACTATATATGCATGCACGCGCACACACTCACACACTGATTTTTTTTATGAGCTATTTTTCAAAAGGAAGGAAAATTGAATAAACTTGCGATATTGATGTATTTGAAAATTAATTAAAAGTGATTAATTTATCAGAGACTCAACTGCAGCAGTAATGAATTCGGGAAAACAATATTTCTAATATTGTGGTTTGATGATTGAATGAATCCCATATTAAGAAAGTGATAAAATGTATAGGATTTTTTAACTAATGTTCCACCACTTACGCTTTCTAAAAGTATTCTTGTCATTTTAGGTTCAGTATACATGTCTATATGTGGATATTGATAGTAAAGATCTGTCAAGGTTCCTTGCAAAAAAATTTAATAAATGTACCTAGTGAAAAATTATTATAATTTTTCTGCTAAGAAAATAATTTTTATTTTTGTTAAACAATTTAGTGATTTTTATTATAACGATTTTAAATATTATGATTAAAATGCAAGTATGTGACGTTTGAGAAATAAAGGATTGTGATTTTATCATTTATGTTACTTGAAATATAACTAGGACTTCACATTATTTAAACTATAAGGTACTGCACGAACTTCTGACTTCATACCAAACTGAAAAGCGATAAATAATTTATTGCTGGTATATTTTTCTTCGCTTTGAACGGAGTAATTTTTGATTAAATGTTTTTGTGTCGAACACACACAAAAACGAATATTTGAATGGTTAATTACTCTTTAAAAAAAAAAAAAACTCTCATGGTCGTGAGCTCGCGGCTGGCGTTGTTTCCATCGAGTCATGAGTTCGAGTCCTGATGCCATTAAAGCCTTATCTGTATCGGAGTTGATGCACGTTAAATCGGTTGCAGATCTAAGTCCTCACTTTGGCTTGGTGTGGATATTTGGAGAATGGTGTGTCATCTCAAGTGTTCTTGTCACTCGACTGAGGCTGATTTGTTGCCAATAGTTAATAAAGAATCAATCAATGCTTGAAACTGCCCACCGATCTCATCCAATACGAATCAATGCTCAAGATAAATCATATGTGGGTATTCAATATTATTGTAAAATAATGCGACCCCTTTTTAAAGAAATAAAAATTATTTTAAATCAATTGTTAAATGCAGCTTATATAATTCATTCATTACTCTTCATAACCACAATCTAATTTGTATGAATCACGCGTCATTTTATTTGATCGTGGTTTTACTTTAAACAATTCGAACAAAGAAATCTTCAAAGTTAGAGAAGGGAAAATTGTGGCATAGCCCAACGTCACAATTTTGCAGGATTCTTTATAAGAATGAACTGAAATAGTATTTCCAATATTGTGTTGCCTTTGGCTTCTCAAAGAAAGAGAAAGCTTGGACATTCCCGTTTGACATGGCTACGTATGATGGAGCAAGAGAGAAGTGAGGTTTGATGGGCGACCTGGAATGAAGCCAGATTTGCAGCATCGGACCGGAATCTTAAGCAATATAGATTTAAAACCATATATTCCGTTTGGCACTAAAATAATTTATGTTGAAAACTGGGTATGTCAATAAAATATTTATATGATGACTATCGAACTCGTATGTCATTGCAGCCGCCATATCGCCCGCGAAAAGTGCTATTAATTATTATTTTTTACTTATTTCCTTTTATTTATTTAATGAGTATTATTCGCAATTTGTATGTAGTGAATTTTTATATCATTCTAAGTGTAAAAAATGCACAGTAATTTGTTCAGAATATTTTTCGTTATTGGTAATTGCTTTGCATTATTAAGAATGAAACCAAATTTTATACCTTGATATTTATGGTATTGCCTTTTATCATTTATGAATTCTAATGTGTCTTAGAATTCTAAAAATATTTTCTTATTACTTATACGTGATACCAAAGCTATATACTACTTTTTGCTTTTTTCTAGATTGTTGAGTATCTCTTTGGTCATTGGCGTGAAGGTAATCTCAGGATAAGCATGCGTTTACATAAACATTTTTAGATTTGGCATCTGTTTCAAATATTATTTCCATCTTAAAGCTCTGTTTGTGAAGTGAAGTGAAAAAACATTTTTTCGTACATTTAATAACATTTATTGTACAATTCCCCGAAAGTGGAGAAAAACATCTTCGATCCGAATACAAAAACTTATGTAAACCTACAGTTCTAAAACTGTAACCTTGGGAATGCAAGGTTTAACAATGTGTTCAAATATAAATGTATGAGATAAAAAAAAAAATTTATATACCCTGTGAGCAATTTTTTTAAAAATTAGATATTTATAAGAAAAGATTTATATTCACCATATTTGAACGCATATAGAATATGTATTTAAAAATAAAAGCTCTTCATTTTCAAACAAACAACTTAAAAATTCTTTTCAAAGTATTGGAATATTTCAAAATTCCTACTACTTCTACAAATTTATTTTACTACAAACTTTAGTATTTTTAATTTCTTAGAATTGTTTCTTACAATTGTATGCTTTGTTTTGATAGTACGAGAGTTATTTATAGTTTTACAAAAACAAAGAAAAATCTATCGGACACTGCGAATAACATTTTAAAAAACAGCTATATCTAATTTTGTAGATTTTTTTTAGAAAAAAAAATTTCTATATATTTTAGTCCTCATTCTATGTACAGAATTATCAAACGTTTTATACAAAACAACCAGATAAATTTTAAAATTTCTTATTCATTACAAAAAATTCCCTATCATTTTGAATACATGACGTCATGGGGGGAAAGGCCAATAAAAAATGCGGTTTAAATTTTGATGGTCAGTGAAATTATTTGGTGCTGTGTTAAAGAAAATTTAAATACTTCGCCAAATAATGTATCTAGAAATATGACATTTTGCGCATATATTTAGGAAATCGTACAATTAAAATAAGGTAATAAATTTTTTCGATCTTTTTTTATAATTTTTAATAGTACTGTTCCCCCTCTTATTTTTTTTTTTTTTTTTTTTTTTTTTACATTTAGCAAAATATGTTGGATTATTTAGAAAAAAATGATACCGTTAATTGTGCTTTGTTGCACATCGAACTTTAATTAAATGGTATCACTCGTTCTGCTTTTAACCATGTATTTTAATTGTTAAAAAAATTAATTAACGCTTCAACTATGCCTTCTATGCTCAAAACATTACAAATGCTTCACTTAAAGCTTCTGCGCAGTGTAAGTGTTGAATATTACATTATTCTTGTATGTGACAGGATTTTGCGTGTAACCAAATTTATGTCAAACAAATGCTGTCTGTATTCGATTGGGATCTAATGCCATGTGACTAGTATTATCCAATCCATCTCGTCTTACTTTATCTTATCTGATCTTTTTCGATACATTTTTTATACTAATCTCTTTCAGTTGAACAAATCCTTTGGTGGAATGACAACTTATTATTTTTTTAAAAATAATATGATTACGAGATATTAAAAAAAATAATAAGGATTTATTATATTACAAGTTCATTTAATTATTTCTTTTTTTTTTCGCATGAAAAAGTTAGGCGATAAAAAAAATAAAAAAAAAAAACACCATCGAATTTATGGTATAATTATTGAGCGCATTCAAGCAAGCACAAAGCTTCGTTATTTTATTTATTTATTTTTTTACTAGTTTGAGAATCCTTTGGCATTTTCTTTCTTCAAAGCGCTGATAGTGTAATAGTAGTTACTTCAACTTTCAATGTAGTTACATTTATCCATTGATGTGTTGTAATATAATGAACTGATGTAGCATCCCCTCCCCTCCTCTTTTCAAATTAACTATTACACTCATATAGAACTTTTTTTTTTTTTTTTTTGAGCTACTAGAATACTTGAAAGTAAAAGCATTCATTCGTGATCGCCAAGAACGATTGAAAATTTTTTGGTTTAACGGTTCGTTATTCAAAGTATTCACGCGTCAACGAGTCACGTATTTAAGTTCAAACGAGTCGCATGGACTTTTTAAAATGGAGTTGTATTTATTTCACTAGCATTAAAAAAAATCGAAATAGAGTATTGTAAATAAAGCAATTATAAAAATAAATATATCATTTAATTTTTTTCTTTGACTATTTTGAGTGATTGAAAACTCAACGTTTAAGTTAATATTTTATGTTTGTATGTATGTAGCTGTGTGTTTTAGAAAGAAGTACCCTTTCCTTTCTTTCGATTTTTTCCCCAAACGTTGAATAATTTCATGTATTTCATATATCATACAATTTTTTATTTTTATTCTGTATTCTATTATTATTATTTTGAGCAATTGATATTTTATAGCGATGGTTCTTTCTGGTTCTTTTCAAAATTCGTGTTTTTTTACTTTTATTTTTATGGAAAAGGCAAGTATCTGAATATAAATTGGGTTTAATATAGATACATAGCTCAAGAGTTTTTCGAAAGTCATTTATGTTTTTTAACAGTTTTCATTCTGAAAAATCCAGGCCTTAAAATTTAATGAAAGAGTAGGCTATTTAATGAAATCATCATTTTGTTCGATTGCGAATAAACCTGCGTGAAAAAATGGACGAAGGTGTTTTCATCTCTTTTTTCCGCTTGGGGGAAAACGGTTCATTTCCTATATTAAACGAATGACTCTTCCATAAATAAAAAGACACGCGAGAGCCTAGTTTTTAATTCAAAAGGTGGGAAAGTTGGCTTTTTCATTAAACTCAGACTAGATTGAGCTCTTTTTTTTTAACGAGTAAGAATGTACCTTTTAAAATATAAAGCGCATGTAAAAAGTTTGAAAAGGTAGCCTAATTTTGTGCAATGTATTTCAAATTGAATCTTCATTTTTAGCAGTGTTTTTTTTTGTGTAATATGTAATATATTTTTTGGAAAATATCATTTTTTTTTTCTTTTATTTTTCAGGGAGCAACCCATCTTTACAACAAAAGCGCATGTCTTCCACATTGATCCAAAGACTAAGAGATCATGGGTACCGGCGAGTTCACAGGCAGTCAACGTTAGTTTTTTCTTCGATTCAACCCGAAATTTGTATAGGATCATTAGTGTTGAAGGATCTAAGGTAGGTTTTCAGTGGAGTGAACGTAAGCTTTGTGTGTTTGTGTGTGTGAATGAGTATAAATAGCAGCATGCAGACCTTGCAATAGCAGATAAAGACGAGAGATAAAGCGAGCCATTAATTTATCTTCCTGACTGATGAGTTTGAATAATATGTCAAAGAACTTGAATATCTGTGCCTTTATTTTTTTTCTATAAAACTACCTTCATTTAAGAGTACCTATAAAGGAATAATTTGAAATTTGGTTTTAGTTTAATTTAAAAATAAATAAATTTGAATTTTGTTGCAATTTAGATTTGTAAAAAAATGTATTGTGACGGTAATGACAAAGCGGATGCTGTCGAAAGTCAGGGTGAAGCACACAGTTGTGTCACATGTCTGTACACTATGCAACTTTCAAGGTTTCTTCTATGGTTGATAAAAGGTCCGACGCAATAGAAATATCATGGCTATTGTCCGATGGCAAATGGAACTTGGTTAAAAATTGAGTAATAGTAATTTTTCATTTAAAGTTTACAATTGCCTGTTTTCTTAAACATGAAAAATAATTCAATCGGACTAGAAAATGGTTAACATATTAATGATTAAAATACAAACGGAGCATTCGTTGAAAACCAAAGAATAAACAAGACGAATCAATCCCATGAAGTCTGTCTAGTATAAATATTATTTTAAATCACGCTTATATTATTTTAAATCACGTTTATATATATACCAACTCTTTTTTTACACGATTTTGGAATAACACGGAACACCTTTTTTTTTTTTTTTACGGGATTTTTTTTTTTTTTTTTTTTTTCTTTTTCTAACACGATTCCCCAAAAAAACGTTTCCAAATATTCAAATCCTGTTTTTACCGCCTCTTTGATTCAGCCACTCGATCGGGATATTATAAGAGCCTTAAAAATGTACTACATAAAGCAAACGTTTAAACACATTTTAGACTCAGTGGAAGAAAGAAATTTAACTGTCGTGGAGTAAGTTTACGATTATGGATTGTATTGTATATGCTTCATTTATCATCAAACAGTTGCGCCATTCGAACTTAAATTCTTGTTGGGGAAAAAAAAATTGCAGCATGGGGGTGAAAAGTGGAAGTTTCGTAGTACAAAAATCAGCTGTGTGTTCTGAAATAATAACTCTATCAAATGCAATTGGCGGCGAAGATTTTAACCACATGAAAACGACTAACATCGAAGAATGGATGCTAGAAAGCCCTTTGGATAAGGACGATTTGATCGAATTTAAGACAATTTACGGTAATAAAGAAGTCGAAGATGAAATTCAGCTATTAAAAGCTGATTTAATTCGCGAGGGCTTGAAGTTGCTACAAGTATGGAATATTTTCTTACTCATGATCCTGACATCGAGCGTGCATTAAAATTTCAAACTAATTAAGATATCAAGAATTATAAAAGCAACTTGAGAAACCGAAAAAAAAAAAACAAAGGGAAAAGAAGGGGTAAAAAACAGCCGCTAATAACAAATTTTGTAACAAAAAAGAAAGAAAGAAAGAAAAAAACACCAGAGGCCGTTAATAGCGAATGAAATTCTTCATTTGAATCAAAGCCGACAGTTGTGCTAGACATATCTACTGATGATAGCATTTTTGATTCAGTTCATAATAAACGTTCACGCTTGTTATCAAGTACCGAGGAATAATTATTTGGTGGTTTCTATTCATTGGATCCGCCGAATTATCGAGAGGGCAGCCAGGGATTGTAAAAATTGCAATAAAATGTAATGTTGTAAATGAATTATTTAATATAAATTGGTGTGGTATGGAAGTAAGGGGAGTGGAGCCCTGATATACAGATGTCGACCTCGTCACTTGACCGTAGTTCAGAATTTCGACCCTCGACCCCGATAACTCTCGTGTTTCTTCGTATTGTGACGTCAATAAAAAGTCAATCGATATTTTTAGCACAGAAAACTTATTTAGAAATTTTTTTCAAGCTTTTCAGTTGTCTTAGTCGTGAAATATGCTCGTCAGAATCATTATGTTTTATTCCCATTGTGTCATTGCCATAATTAAAGAATATTAAGGTGTATAAATACATCTTATAATACAAGCAAAACGTAAAAAGTCTAAGGTGTGTCTGTATATAATTTCAATACTAATAAAAAGAATTACAAGTAATTCTGTTTTCAAATAAATAAATAAGATGAAGGTGGTAATTAGATTTATCTGCTGTGTTAAAACTGCATCTCATTGAGGGTTACGATAGATTTAAAATTTGAATTCAGATCCAGAATCGTTATGTCCACTGATTTTTTAAATTAATTCTTTACGTACTCGATTGATGATGAATTAGTTTTTAAATTCTGATAGCTGCTATTAAGTCGAAAGAAAACTAATATATTATTTAAAAAAAAAAGACACAAAAAATGTGTTGGGAAAAAAGTGTTCTTTTTTTAGTTGAAATCTTCTGTGAAATACTTTTTTGTGAGGAAATTAAAACTGCTAGAGCAATTATTTCTAATGATGATTTTGTAGTTAGTTCGTGTCTTACTCTTGTCATTCTTGTGTAAAAAATTTATTACATTTCAGTACATTTTGCTTTTTTTTTTTAATGTATCCTGAATTTATTCTGTTTCAATAAAATATAATTTTTGTCATTAATTCTATGCATATGAAAATTCTGTTTCAATTTTCTAACTGTAAAATATTACATCGATTCTTATCTAACTAATAAAGGCATGATAGGCGAGTAGCTTAAGGTAAACTAACTTAATGACCTGCGATGTTTGAGTTGTATGCCTCATTTATTTAATTATTTATTCGAGCCCTCATTATTAAAAAAATTATTACATTTCAGTACATTTTCCTTTTTTTTTTTTTTAATGTATCCTCAATGTATTCTGTTTCATTAAAATATAATTTTTGTCATTAATTCTATGTATATGAAAATTCTGTTTCAATTTTCTAACTGTAAAATATTACATCGTTTCTTATCTAACAAATAAAGGTATGATAGGCGAGTAGCTTAAGGTAAACTACTTAATGACATGCGATGTTTGAGTTGTATCGTATATTCGAGCCCTTATTCCTCTTAAAACTGTCTTGCCGAATAAAGAAGAGCTGCTGCACGCGAAAATCATTTGCTCCTTAAGTTCTTTCGTTGCGTAACTCTCAAATTTGGAGATAGAGGTATCAGCCCAGATAACGTCCTCGTCTCTTATGGTTCTAAATTTCAGGTCCGTCGCCAGTAGCTCTCATATAGCTAACTATGTAGGGATGCTTATTTAAAGCAAGCATAAATATGTTATGAATGAAAAGTAATACTTCTATCGTCGAAAGCATTTTGTTTCTCGATTTTCACTACTATTGTTGTAACTTGTGATGTTGTGCTATTCGCGATTTTCTCTTCACTAACCTTGGAGACTTTTTTGTGATTTGAATTGCAGATAACGACAAGTTAATTGATGTGTAGATTTTAGTAAATCATCGTAATCAATCGGTTTTTTTTTTTTTTTTTGTTGTTGTTGTTGTTGGAAAAGACTCCTTTTTGAATAAATGGTCTCGAAACATCTATAATCCGGAAGTTCTTCAATCGGAATGAGTGATTTGGTTAAGCTAAGACTTTATTATTAAAATATAAACTAGGATTTACCGAGGTACGAGATATTCGAGAAAGAGTGAGGTGCTAGTTTTTGTTTAATTTTAATTCACGTCGTACTAGAAGCTACACGAGGGCTATTGGCGACGGACCTCGTAATTTTGAACCTCGGTCAAGTGACGAGGGTGACACCTGAACTGGCACCCCCTCTCCTAACTTCCACACCACGCCAACGGGAGGATTTTGGGCCCCGACAGATTTAACGTTCATCAGCCCCGGCAGGTCTTTAGCGGCCAAGGATTGAACCCGCAACTGAACGAAAACCGCCGGCCACGAATCCGAAATCATGACCACTAGGCTACCGCGGCCATTAGAGTGAGATGCTATAAATTGTATTGTCTTTCTCTTACGTATCGGAGTTTTGAACTTATTGATTATTTAATATAGCTGTAATGTTAAATAATGAAGGAAATACGTCACAACCTAAAAACTACACGTATTTGTGTAATACACTATTCCCTTTTGGACACGATCTCCATCCTTTTCCACACAATTACACCAACGCTTAACTAGTCGCGCAAACAGTTCAAGAAGGATTCCGATGGTTGTTGTCGACACTAAGCTTTAATTGCAACTTTTATCTTGTCATTAGAACTAAAATGATAGCTCTAATTTAATTACAACGATAGAGAAGCAAGCAACTAACGCATATGCATAGTTAACTGATTTATTTTATGAATTGGAATAGTTTTCAAATTATTAAAAACATAATTACTTTTTAAAAGATCTTAAAACATGATTTTTATGTGTTTCAGAATCTGTATATTTTAATCATCTTTTAATCTTAGTTATTTTTTTAAAATTAAAAAGTACATAGTTTTTTTTTTTTTTTAATATCGTCTTCTTTCTCACCACCCACGAAGAAAAAAACTAAAATTTTTAATGCGAGTGGAAAAAAAAAGAAGGAAAAATAGATGAGCGTAGACTGTCTATTTCCGCTCGAACGCATTCAAGCTTGTCATGTCTTTAGTAATGGAAAGAGACAATGTGGATAAAATGAATGAAGACAAGCAAAGATGTTAAACGATTTTAGCCATGCATGCTTATGCGTTTTATGTAGATTGCCCGTGACTTGACAGACATGTTCATTCTTATTTAACACCTTTTTTTCCCCCCCCTAGATGCATCGTAGCAGATTTAGCTTTTCTTCTAAATTTCTTTGATGTATTTTTTACGTTAAAAATGCGGATGTTCTGTCTTGTTTGATAAAAAACAAAGTATAACTCGGTAGAAAGTGCAGATACATCGTCTTTCCCAATTTAAGGCATGAGGCTCCGTATTTTAGTCTTTTCTCTCTTTTTTCGTATTTATTTTGTATTCTACTGATATTTTCCTTGATATCCAATATTTTTCTTTGCCGCTTGAATCAGATGCCTAACTGATTTAAAAATAAGATTCGGGATGTTTCAGTTTTTATCCTCTTTTTTCGTCTTTTATTTTTTCTTGAAATATCAGTGTATCCGATACGGTCTTTGTGATTTCTAGTGTTGAATTGAGAGCTGCAAAATTTAAAATTTTGATGCGTTCTCTCGCTGCTGAAATTGGTATTTTTCCACTTTCGTGTTCTTCGAATCGTATTTTCTTTTTACACCTGCGCAGCGTTTTATTCTACTGTATGTGTGTGTGTGTGAAGTGTTGATTTTTTTATTCGTTTTCCTTCACTTCCGAATATGTTCTATAATATTTAAAGAAACGGAAATTGATACAATTTTTTTCAGTAATTACATAGTAAATTGAGGCTGAGTTATACTCCATAATAGCGGTAAAATCACGTATTTTAATTAATTTATTTTAGAAAATTCGCTCTTATCAGGTTGAACTATTCTAAACTTTTTCAACTCACAAGTTTAAATTTTGGAAAATAGTTAAAGTACATTTATGGTTACAAACAAAGGGTAAAAAAAGTAATTTTACAGACTTTTATTTTGGTTTTTTTTATTATAGGTTTTTTTAACGATTGAGGACAGTCATAGCCCACTTGTAAAAAGTTGCAAACCTTTTGGTTGGTTACGTTCAAGTTGAGTCGTGGGTTCGGATCGCGATTACACCTTAGATCTTCTCTTGGAATGATAAAGGTTGCTGAATGTTTAATTCGACTGGGCCTCTGAACTTTTATGTGATGTGCTTTAGAACAGGGTTTTTCAAATGGTAGGTCGCGACCTGGTACTGGGTCACGAAAAAAAAAAAAAAAAATTTGCTGGGTCGCCCCGCCATCGCTTCATGATATCATAACTCGCAAAGCGATATCGTGTAGGATATTTTAGTGATATTTTTGAATAATTTAAATCTGACCTGATTAGGTAATAATGTTACTGTTTTTAATGTGTGAAGATATTTTGAAAAGGAGCTGTATTTGTGGTCACGTTGCGTGGAAGCTGGTGATTATAAATATTTTTAAAGCCAACAAAATTGCAGAATGAGTATAATGTGCGTGTTCATTGCCGGACAATGTGCTATGTAGTAACATTTCCTAGGCTTAGAGATTAATCCCAAGGAATGCAGCAATAAAGTATGGATGAGGAATCCATTCACATTTAATTTAGAATCCAATATAGAATTGCTGTATTCAGGTGTTGAATAATTAATTGAACTTTCATGTGACACAAAGACATATTTGAGAAAATGCCATTGATGAATTTTCGTCAAGAATACCCAATTTAAGCGGAAAAAGCTGTAAAATTTTTGATGATTTTGTCACGATCTGTAAATGTGAAGCCTGATTTTCAGCTCTGTTTTTCCTATAAATAAATATAGAAACAAGTTGGAAATCTAACCGTATCTGAGAATTAAGTTATCGTCTTTTCCTCCAAACGTGAAGTTTTCAGTAAGCAACGAGCAAATTCACATTTCTCAATAATAATCTGATCTTATTTAAAATCTTCTTTTGCAATAATTTTTGCACTAATTTTATATATGTGATTATTAAAGTACTTGGGAATTATATTAACATCTAAAAAATGTTTTATTTTACCTTCAAATCTCAAATAGGCAATGGAGTCGCAAAAAAGAATCTTAAAAATAACCGGTTAGTGGGGGAAAATATTAGGGAAACTCTGCAGTTACACTTATGAAAATGAGGCGATGGATTATGTGTCGCATTCGTCACTTAACTATGGTTTGAAAATAAATCTGTCACTTGTAGGCCTTGCAAACTTTTAGAGTCGCCTTGATTCGAAAACCAAAACAGTCCTATAGATAAACTACTGTACTCCCTCTGTAATCCGAACACTTCACCTTGGCGGCCTTGTCTGTAATCTGGCGGTTTCAAACAGGCAGGCAAGCATTACAGAGGCTATTTTATGCCATCTACTTCAATACAAAACGGCAATTTTTTGTAGTTTCACCCATTTCGCGCGTATGACACTTTATATTTACGTACACTTAATTAAATTTTATACAGTAATATGTAGTTTTTTGCTGTTAAAATTAGTTATTGTTAGTGTTTTACCAGTAATCTAGCATTTTCGGTAATTCGGCAATTCTCTGGTCCGAGACCTGCCGTATTACCGAGAGATCAGATTTTGAAAATGTGAATTAATTTATTAGCAACGATTAATCAGTAACTTTTTTTAAAATTAAAATTCTTTGAATTTATTATAAATTAGCCAATAATGTTTAAAGTTTAAAATCTTTTGACTATCTTTCCCTTATGAGGTCTTATTCTCTATAGTGTTGAAGAGATTTCTTTCTATTTTCTTTCCTTTCTTTTTTTCTTCTTTTTTGTAATTTACTGAATATTTCCAGTTTTAAATTTTTCGTGATAGATTATCTGTTCGTAAGACGTTACAAAACTCTTTCATTGTATTTATAGAAAGATGATGTTTAGGTTTATAATTGGAAAATAATTTTAATCAAGAATAAATAAAAGAGTAACATAGTTGAGTAAATCTCTATTAACGAATGATTACTTGTAATATATATATATATATATATATATATATATATATATATATATATATATATATATATAT
>BMAW01020302.1:356164-383923 GCA_019974015.1 Nephila pilipes
TATATATATATATATATATATATATATATATATATATATATATATATCGTGACTCGTTATGTCCATCTCTCTCAAATGGAAAATTTTTAATAAATGGGTAATTCTAACACACATGCAGTTGTGAAGGGCATTGTGAAATTGTGAAGTGATAGATGATGTCACTGTAATGTGAAAGCCGCGTACAATTTTTCGAAACATAACTTTATGCTGGAAATATTTAAAGGAAAGTTTGATAACATCACATCCTCATTGTAATGCAACTTAACGAAGCGTAAAATATTACGGGCTTGAGAATTGTTGCAAAACTGGATCATTTATTCTCGAATATAATTTTGGAAATATCTGAAAAATAAGGGACGTTTTGAAAAAAATGAATATATATATTAGGTGACGACTTCCCATTTGTTCTTCATTTTTAAAGCAAGAAAAGGAGAGCCATCGAATGATCAAAGATTAAATAAAGATTACATTTTGAGACTATATTAGAATTAATTATAACTGAATATATCGATATGAGTTTTAATATAACGTCAACGTATATTATGTGTTACATTCACAAAGGTACATTTCAATTTTTAAGAGCCTAATAAAAGTTTACCTGTTAGTTCGATTCAAATAAGTATTTTGTTTAACAATGTGTATGTTATACATTATAATTAAAACTTTTTAACTGTGTGACTTTTTCATTAAATCTGTTCCTCAAAGTCGATAGAAGTTAAGTGATTGCAACTGTTTTCAATTTCCGCTTGATTCATTCATTTTCTTTTAAATATGTGTATAACATTTGGTATTTATAATTCACGACAACTTAAAGAACATTAACATATAATTTGGCCCTTTCCAACAAAGTTTTTTTTTTTTTTTTTTTTTTTTTTGTATCCGCCTGTGCGTAACACCAATCATCCTACATTATCTTTGTACAATAAAACTTACCTCTTCGATGCGTTACGCAATATCTACTTAAATTGAAGGTCGATCGCGATATTTTATATCGTGAATACTCCTTTTCTTTTACAATTTTCTCATCGGAAATCTGATTTCTACCTTAGACGAAAGTGATTTATGGACATGGATTAACTTTTTCGTTGCTCATTTAATAGCTCAGCTGTAGATGATATCAGAAATCAACTTTTCTTTTTCTTTCTTTTTTTCCTCCTGGTCGTCAATATTATTCAGAAATCTTGGTAGCAAAAATTTATTTTTCATTGTTTTTGTTGTTATATTATAAACTTTCTTTTCAAACAATATATACGTTCATTCTGCTACGAGAATAGCATGCATATTATAATCTATGGTATTATTCATGTAAAATCTTTTATTTGCTGCATGGGTACTTCTTCGTTATGTAAATAAAAAAGTAAACAGATGTAAATAAATTTGGGAGGGGGATAATTAGAAGCCCACAGAAGAAAAAAAAGTAATTGGATTATCTCGAAATATCTTACCTCTAATTTCTTTCCTATGACTCCAAACGAATGTTAATTTTAGTTTCGGTGCGTGGTTCAATGCTCACCTCGAATATTATAAAACATGTAATAATTGCATGCTGTAATTGTTAATTTTGTTCTTATAATCACTGTTATAATAACCCTGAAGACAATTAATAATGTTGTTACCTTTTTGCGATGTTCTACACATCCGCCGTGTAGCATGACTGATGCACGTTAAATCTGTTGAAATACCAAGTATACCTGTTGGTGTGGAAGTTTGGAGAGGTAGGTGCCAACTCAGGTAGCATCCTCGTCACTCGACCGAAGTTTAAAATTACGAGGTTGGTCACCAATAGCTCTCGTGTTGTTTTTAAGTGCGACATTAATAAAACATTCTATCAAACAATTTTTGCGATGTTTTTATTTTCTAATCAATCCCAGTTATAATAAATATTCAACAGTGTATTCTAGAAGGGATTGAAAAAAATATATCATTAAATGCAATAAACAGCGTTTTATTTTTTATCCGTATGTTCAGGAGGGTTTCTCTCTTTTATTTTGGAATTCTGGTATAAAGTTGATTCTCTTCCTGAGATAGACTACATTGTATTTAAAATATTTTTATAAATCGAATAAACCGAAAAATTAGGGTGATTACATGTTGTTAGTCTTTAATGCCTTTTCAATGCCCATACAGAGAAAAATAAAATTATATTTCCATGAAAAATTAGTACTACAAAAACTTAATAATTACACCGAAAATTTTCACTTTATGAAAAGTTTGCTTGTTTTCTTTAAAAACTCTATTACATGAGAGAAAAGGACTTTTATTTTTTTAAAAAAAATAAGTAAGGAAAAAAGTATGAATTATTTTCATATAAAAAAGGAAATTTGCTCAAAAGCAAATATTGAAAATGACGGATTGTACAATTTCAGGAATTAATTATTATCCCTCTATCTCGTTTTCATTGTAGTGAAGAAAAAATACTGCTGGCAAAGAACTATTATAGTATTATTTAAAAAAAATAATATTATTATTATTATTATTATTTTCGTTTTTAAAATTGTTCTCTTGCTTAGTACTGGGGAAGGGGATTCGGATCGAAACACATACACAAAATTAAATTTATAAGAAGATTTTTTTCCCCTGTAATTCTCGAAGAATTCTCAAGAATTTCAAATTAATTAAGTTACATAGGAATCGCCATGGAGAAACCCTTTTATACGCACGAACTTTCTTTATATTAAAAGTATAACTTTACAAATTTTTTTAAGAAGATGAGACAATTTTATGTTATTTGTAAATAATGTGATGTTCGAGCCACCATTGAAAATATTGTGCTTATTGTAATTTTTTTTAAAAATTAAACTTGTCACAGATAACAATAAGCTTTTCCCCCCATATTTATCAACTCTAAGTTTTTTTATAACTGATTTAAAATTTATTTTTGAAAAATTCAAATTACTCTTCAACAACAACAACAAAAAATGTAGCAATGATAATATTAAATTCTCTCAACAAGAATAAATTATGATTATAAATTACTTAAATATACAGTTCTAGCAATTTTAATAGTTATGTTAATTTTTCCATACATGTATCATTTCTTAAGAAATTGATTTTTTTTTTCAGGCCGTCATCAACAGTACCATAACACCGAATATGACTTTCACCAAAACCTCACAAAAATTCGGGCAGTGGTCAGACATCAGAGCCAATACGGTCTATGGTTTGGGCTTTGCATCTGAACCTGAGCTTAACAAGGTATGTGTTGAAACTTAATTTCTCTCTGAAATAAAATTTGTTAACATTTTACTATAAGATATATTAAAATGAGGATAAAGTATATATGCGAAGTGCGAAAATGTGTTGCAGTATGGAATCTTTTTATTAATCGAATCTATTTATGAATCGAATCTTTTTAATAATATAGGACAGCAGTTCTCAAATCTTTTGGTACGTTCTAGTGTACCCCACTCGTTCTCGTGTACCCCAGAATACGTTGCATCCAAATATGATTATCTATTAATTTTCTACCTCTTATCTAGGCTGAAAGTTTACATATATGATAACAATGTTATGAATCTGACAAGAGTCTTAGTTGAACAGGGTTTTTGATTAACATATTTCTTACTAGGTAGGCTTTAATGTGCCTATTTCAACAACAGATGGCGTTGCTAAGGCAAGTTTGTGTAACTATTGTTAAACGGCATCAAAACAAATGCGACACTATATCTTTTGTTAGTTTTGATTTGGCTACCATTTGCTGCCAAATATAGATTTGATTGGTGCCGCGTTTTATGAAGATGTTCATGAACTTTTTAGAGACAGAAAAGTAAGCTTTGGACAATAAATGCTACTGTGAGCTAATCCCATGTCCCATTTATAACTCGGGTACTTTTTGAACCACCCTCGTAAAACTGTGGGAGGTCCTTAATTTGAATCCCAAAATTAAAGCTTTTTCATTTTAATTTCCTACTGTATATCTGATAGTGTGTTTCCACTGTTTAACTTCTAAGTTAAATAAACCTTTGAGGCTTTATTTCAAAAATAATGAAATTACTGTCATTTCATTTGTATGTCAAAATTCTTTTATATAGCTAAAAATAAACGTAAATATAGTGCTACTATCTAAATTACTCATACAACTGGTATTCTAATGTAAATTTTTCCGTATTAAAAGAAAAAAAAATAGATATTACTTATTGTTTGAGTTATTTCAGTATAAATAAATTTCTGAATCTCCGTTTTTTCAGTTGTTAGCAGAATTTTCATGCAAGTAGTAGAATATTTTTTTTTTTTGAAGCTATTACTTAAAAATTATTTTTTATCATGATTATTTGCATAGAAATCTTAGACCTCCCCATAGGTTTCTGTGTACCACAGTTTGACAGCCAATGATGTAAGAAAGCAGTATTTATTTATTAGATAAAGTGCGTTGCAAAAATGCAAATGTACAAATTAAATCACTGCTCATGGATATATCGAAACACCCCAGCATTTGAATTGTAAATGTAAAAGAAAAAAAAATTCTATAAACATTTTTATTTTAAGGAAAGAAACTAAGAGTAAAGAGGGAAAACTGGAAATAAAAATAATGATTATCTCTATTTTTTAAAATTTTTGTATGTGAATGTAATTTTCATATTATAAATAAAATTGGCGGTAAGCAGTCATTCTTTCAATGGGAGAGGAATTCATATATTTTAGGAACAAAGAATATTGTGTGTTTGAACAATATAAATGTTGTTCAAACGATTCATCCCCTTTCGTGGAATAATTAAAAATTCTGAAATGAATATTTCATATATCTTAAATATAACGGTGCAAAAACCTGTCATGCTTGTAAATGAATACATCTCTGGACGTACAACATTCTTAACATAACATTAAGTTCTTGGGAGGAGGGGGAAATTAAGTTTATCATCAATATTTGTAAAGAAGTTATTTTCAATGGAATTTCGAAAATTTTGTGTAATAAGATCATTAATTCATTTGCTGACACCAAATTATCGAATGAGGAAATAATAATATTTTGAAATTGAAACGTATGTTAAATTTATAAATCTTTGTTATTATCATGCTATTTTTCATTCTTCTTTCTGAAAAAATCGCTCTGTCTTGAAGCAGGAAAAAGAAACTGATTCTACTATGTCAGGAAACTTGTTTATTGAAATTATTGTACAATTTTGTTTCTTGTGTCTCATACTTTTTTCCTAGATGGTCTTTGAAAGTTACAAATAATTTATAGTCAGTTGATTTAAGAATGGAAAGTAAGTATAAATAACAAAAAGTCTGAAATTAGAAGATTGGATGTTCTTATGAGGTAAGCGAAGAGATAGGTAAAGAATTTGTCATTTCTTTGAAAGGTAAGTAAAAAAAAGTTTTAAATTGAAATACAATTTGTATGCCAAAAGAGGGTAGTTCAGTAAAATTCGATAAGTATGTGAGTTATTTTAGTTTATTTTCTGTGGGCATGTTTTATTGCTGAAAAATGATAAGTACTGTTGCATGTGTTATTACCTTCATGGTTAACTTTTTATAACTATAACTCGAGTGCTAAATTGTAATAATAGTCTTTCGATTTCATGTTTTATTTCGGTTCTTTTTCTATTATTGATTAAATAATTTCCAACAATGTGGTGAAACTGAGTGAGTGTTTATTTAAAAGTTATCCATTTGAAATAATTAGTTACTCCTGGATTTTAGAATTCAGCAAAAAGTGAAGAAACAGCATTATAATTAAATATGCTTGGAGATGTGTAAAGTATTAGAGACTGGTTCATACTTACTTATTCTGAAAAGTTCGAAACTTGAATACTATTTTCTTGGAAATCTTATTACAATTATTTTATGTGATTCTCTCTACAATTCCCCTCCCCTCTGCCGAGTGCTGATATATGTACAGATATCTTCAATTGAAACCCGCAAAAGAATCTGATTTACTAAAAGTGGCAATGTTAGAAAAAAAATCAGACTATTTTCAAATTGTAAAATTACAAAACTCATTGTTCTGCACTATTTGAAACATAAGTAATTCAATACACATAGACGTAATTTTTCAAAATTCATAGACAGTTCTTGTATTTATTTAATTTTACCAATTTATGTTAGGTAATTTTGAGGAATTCAGATCTTATAACGTTTTACATATCAAGCGATACATTCAATATAATTTTTCTACTTATAAAAAAGATATCCGACTGAGAAACGTCAGAAGCTTTTGGTTATACAATGTTTTTTTTTTTTTTTTTTTTTTTTTTTTTTTTTTTTTAAATTACGTTTTCGCTGAAAATCAAAAAGGCGTAACTGATTACGGACCATCTTTAGTGCTGAAGCCTAGGACGTTGACACTATCTAGATAACCATCGAGAAGTTATAAATAAATAAGTAGCTCCTTTCTTTAGATAACTGCCCTTTGCAATCAGTGATCTTGCGCCCATGTAATTTGGGGCTTGGGATTTATGCTACAATGCATCTGATGGCTTCTGAAGACAGATAATAATTAGGAGAGTAATTGCTTCATAGAGTGATACTTATGGTAAGGAGAAATATATATGCTTTTCCTATTTTCCCACTAAAGCTGCTATTTGGTCTGGACGTTAATGCACGCAAAATGTCATTAGCATTTTGAAATGAAACATCATTTGTGAAGCTGTACAAATGCTGTTGGTGGAGCCTCTGAATTTTCTACAAAGGATGGGTAGAGGAAGCCGTCACCAATTTGACAAATGTCCCATGGAACTTAACCACTTCACGTTGTAAATGTTATAGATAGATATATTCAGCGCATTAGGTAATGCATACATTTTCTGTGAACATTGAAAGCTATCGTTTTGGTTAAGATTAATATACTGTGTGTGTGATGAAACTACTTAACTTATGAAAAGGTAATTCAGGTATTTTGAATTATGCGTAAATTGTTCAGAAGTGGTCATTGTTCCTGAGAGCTTAAAAATTACTTAACTATGAGAGAAAAAAAATCAAGTAATTTTGCTTGCTCAAACTGTACAGCTAAAAAAAAGTAAACGTAAAAACAAAGGCATGGGAAATAAATGACATGAAAAGGATTGGATTTTCTTTTTAGAACATTTCTAAGAAAAAAATTTTAAAAAAGAAAAAAGAGGAGGGGAGTAGGGGGATAGACCGTTCTTTTGTTGAAACAAATTTAGTTTTTAATGCACGCAATTTTCTTTGATTTGTTACCAATTAATTTACACAATGATGAAAAGTAAGCCAATAAATTAAAAATGGAATACTTTTTATGAGCGATTCTTATTATAATAATGTTTATTTTTAGCTAATTAGTTCATTGTTTTCCTATGTTGAATAAGTAACAAAATTATATTTATCGTTTTTGTGATTAAATAAGATACCGTATTATAATATGTAGAAGTTAAATGATTATGTAAGCTTGCATTTTCTCTGTTTTAGCTGTCAGCTTTATTATCTAAAATATATCGGCTTAAACAAAAATGAATAGGTATATTGTGTTATTAATTTGCGGTCATTTTTGTAGAAAATTAAAGATATTAAGCTTGTTTTTGTTTTATTTTGAATCTTTGAAATATTTAAGTATATTGCTTTGTACATGCTCATGCTTTCAGATTAAATAAATAGAAAACTAGTTAATAGAGGAAGAGAGACTGAGAAATAACGAAGGACGTTTTTTTTTTTTTAATTCTTTTTGCACCAAAAGAATTGCACCAATTATCAAATTATACATATGTGAGTTTCATATTGCTGTTCAAATGTAGATGGCAGCACAAGCCATAATAATACATTATCGGTTTTCAGATTCTTGGAATTTTTTTCCCCCGAGGGAAAAAATACAACTGTTGTGTTATTCAATTGTACATGCATATTTATTTTGTGAAGTTCGAAGTATACATTTTATGTAACTTATATTTTAATTCAGCTGTTTTGGTTTGTTTGTTTGTTTGGAAAAGTGTTTTTGTTTTGGATAGGTATGAAAGCCGAAGGTTTAAAATTAGCCTTAGAAAAAAAAAGACAAGTATTAAATAAATGTTTGGATTCTATATAGAAATTTGTGATTGAAAGGACTAAAAAATATGTCTAACAAAACTTTTCTTTTATTTTGATGCGATACTTGATTCAATAACTAGTTAGTTATTCCAAATAATTTATTCAAATAAGATACGGAAATGAAATTCAAATCGTTAAATGCTTATGACTTAATTAAATGTGAAGCGGAATTTAATTTTTACTTGGAAAGTCATTTTTCTAAATCACCAAAGTGAAAATTTATTTTCTTTGAGAGTTGTTCTGTAGACTTTTATTTATTCAACTGGTAAAGCAGAGAGAGAGAGAGAGAAAGAAAAATATGGTGTCTATGTAAAAAATATAAAAGGGGGAAATGGGCATTTAAAGCTTAGTTATATTATAATTTGATGTATTGAACGAAAAATTGTTGTTTAATAGTATTTTATTGCATTTAAAAACACGAATGAACTATAATTGATGTAGAGATGAAATTAATGTGTGATTAATAAATGTCGAAATAAAACTGAATAGGAGCTATTAATGTTAAATAAAAATTTAAAAAAAACATAAGTGTTATTAAGCTATGTTCTTATAACTAATTTCTGTAAGATTAATTAATTTCTTTTGGGGTTTTTAAATACTTTTTTTTTTTTTTTTTTTTTTTTTGTATTTCATCGTTGTCTTATATGTGAACATTTTTAAGAACGTGATATTTCAGACTTTTGGTTTAAAACAAGTTTTAAAATTAATAATATTTACTTAGAAATATATAGAACGCTAAGACGAATTTTGTTAAAAATATTCATTTGTTTAAATAAAACGTTGGAGCTCTTAACAAACAATTTTCTAATATTCATTTTCAAAACTTGTTAAATATTGTATAAGAAAAAAGTTCACGATTTTAATTCTCGTTTCTATATAAAAACAATTAAATTCTCATAGCATTTTTAAAATTCCAAACCTTTTAATTTTGTGAATCAGTACTTCTTTATAAATATGACATTTTTGTCAGGTAAATTTATTTTATTGATATGATGTTTTTTCTCATTGGAGAAAAGTGCGTTTAACTATGTACTTAATGAATCTGCCGATATAAATTATGTCAGGAGAAAAGATTCTGCTTAATTAAAGTGAATGGTTTCGTTAAAAGTTATAGCAGAAATTTATTTTCAAGTTTTAATTTTCTAAAATTGCTAACTATACTTTGCTGGGTATAGTCTATTAATCCGAATATTCGTAGCAAAAATTGAAAACTTTATAGCGTTATTTTTTAACTCCTTGATGCATAAATTTAAATGTATTTGATAGCTTAGCTTTGTTGCGTGTAATTTTCGGTAAAATTTACAGGTGAGGATGTGCCATAACACCAACAAATATTTTGAGTGTCTTCGTTGCAGGATTGTTTAATTTCATATAAATTCTCTTTTATATGCGTGCAATAATTGTTGAGAATACATTTTTTTTATCTTGCAATTTTCATCGTTTGATAAAATTACTTAAGTATTCTTTCAGGTCATCGACTTTAAATGATTAATATTTTTTTCCCTTGGACATAATTTATTTTTAAATCAACATTTTTTTTTTACGATGAATAAAAAATTGTTAGAAAATGAAATAACATAATTACATTAGAATTTTAATATGTATTACAGCGAATAATAGCTATTATATTGTTATTATTGCCTACGTTTTGAATATTAACTGGTGAAAGGTTTTGTTGCAAAAAATAACAAGTTTAAAATTCTAGAAATGTCTTTGTCATGAATACAAATTAATATTACCTTTGGTGCTAGAGAGGGAGAGGAGAGGGTTTTTCTTTTTGTTGTTATTGTTAATTAGTACGCAAGTAATACGCGCAGTAAAATTTTTGCTTTTTTTTCCCTGTGTATGAATTTGAAATATATGTTATTTCAAATATTATATGTTTATGAATAGTTATTTTTAAAAACTTGTTGCTAACATGTCTGTGAAATGTAAAATAATAAGGATCAAAATCATTTATTAATTTATAAAAAAGTGTAATTTCTTTCTCCTGTAGGTAATTTTTTTCAGCTTGTTAGTAAATCAGAAGGATTAGGTAACTGGAAGTTTATTCGTTGGAAACTTGATTCCCCAAATTCGGCTTGTGAAATAAGAGCGCTTGCATGCGCTACATATATTGTGACTTCAAAATGTTCATTTTTGCAGTGTTTATTGTGTAAAAATTGAGCAGTTAGATTAAAAGTTATGATCTGACCGAGGTTTAGAACTACGATGGTCTGCTTTTGGTGTGAATCTAGTTTGATATTAATTAAATTAAATTGTACTACTTATTTTTCTCGAAAAGGGGATCTTATATGAAATTCTTCTGGAAAGAGAAGAAAATAAGTCTAAAATGAACCTCTTCTGTAAGTCAGATTGACTTGGGTAACTGGAGGTTCGGGTGTTGGAAATTTAAGTCCCCCAAAAATTGACTTGTGAAATAATGAGTGTTGGCTTACATAAAAAACATATTGTTGCTTCAAAATGCTCATTTTTGAAAGGGTTTATTGTTTAAAAAAAGTGTGGAATTAGATCGAAATGTGATCTGGCCATGGTTCAGAACTACGATGGCCATTAATTACTTTCTGTTTGACTCTAGAGTGACGTTAATTAAATTAAATTGTGCTAATCCTTTTTCTCGAAAATAGGTCTAATATCAAATACTTCTGGAAATGATCCAGATAACTCTTGCCTAAACCAACAACTTTATTACTTTGCGATCGTGTAAATTTTTTTCCCAGGGAAATAACTGAAAATCTCTATTCAAGATAGACTTCTTTCAGTTGTTTGTAATGTTAAGTAATCAGTAGTTATGGGTATTTTGTTTAGATTATTATATTCAGTTTTCCTTTGTTGTAAATGTAATAGAATATCTTTATGCAATTTATGTAAACTTTTTTTTCATTCCAATTTAAATTTTAGAAAGTTTTTATTCCCTAATTGTTACAATTTACTTTTCCTCAAAATAACTATGTTTTTTTGTTATTTCCGCTAACGCCTTGAACACTAACAACTGAAATTGAAAACTAAATCAATATTGTCAATATAAATAGCAATAATACTATTGATAGTTTCAGTTGCGTAAATATGTATATAATTCTTTTTAAAAAGTATTGTTTAAAATGTTAATATTTGAAAATATTAACGATAAAAAATCTGGAACCTTATGAGACATCATTTGTTAGCGTGAATTTTTTGTCGGCTTGATTAAATAATTATAAAAACTTAAGAGAGTGTCAAGAAAATATGGCTCAACATTAAATATGGAGTACTTAAGTGAATCGTTTTTTTTTTCTTTCTCCCATAAATTAAATTAGCCATTGCCATAAATATTCAGCAATTTCTTTCTCATTCATAATGTTCGTAGGGCATTTACATTATATGTAAAGTGAATTTAAAAATCAGGTGTAACTGTTTGGGTTGGAATAACTATTTTAATCTCTATTTGTAGAAGTAATTTTTTTTTAAAAAAAAGTCGTGTTCTAATATATTCTTTTGTATGTATTGTTTACTTTTTAAGTAACCAAATTTCTGGATTAATTTTTTTTTACACAAAGTTATGGAAAAAGAATATTAATATGAGCCCGTAAAGAGAGAAATATTTGGCGAGATTTGAATATATATGTTTGGTGATTTGAATCGGTAATGCTTCTTGAGTTATTCAGTTGTTGTACTTAAATGCGAAACTGGAAACCTTCGCTGTGGAAAGCAAACTATGCAAAAGTATCGATCGCTGTTCGAAATAAAGGAAATGGAACTTGCTTGATAAGCACTTTCTATGTTGGTACCCAAATTAGATAGCCCATAGAAATAAAAAGAAAGGCTATATCTCATAATTGAATAGGAGACGTTCTCGGAATATATATATTTGCTGATATGTCGTTCGTGAAGAGAGGATTGATTGCGTTTCACATTGCATTTCGATCACGACTTCCTTTTGAATATGCCATCTTAAATTATGTAAAGTATTTCCGATTCTGGGCTCGAATTATCAGACGTAGAATGTAGATAGAATCGATCAGAATTGCCCTGGACCTTTTTCTCAAATTCAATTTTATTTCAATTCTTCCGCTGCTTTAGTTGCAAAGGTTTCCTACATAGGCTCGTCTTTTTGTTTGATTGAGTGAGTGTCGAGTGAAAATGTCTTGCAGTAGTTTTAAAATAGAACCTGAAATGTTTGTGAAGTGCATTATATATACATATATAAAGTAGTACGTCACCTTGTGTATCGGCTTTCTCCCGAGACTCAGTTTAAAAAAAAAAAGTCCAATATATTGTCATGCGAACTTGGTTATTATTTTGTCTGAGCTCTTTGTATACGGTTATTTCTACCCAGCTACTATGAAATTTATTGAAATAGAAAATATCAATAAGAATGAAGGAAAGACACCACATAGAAACAATGTAATACACAATATATATAATAATATTTAATAAAACGCTTATGAAACGCTTGTCTTCAATCTTTTAAATTTAATTTGGATGACTGTTCAATAGAACTAACACACGGTTTATTGTAGTGGTGTTGGGGGGGGGGAGGAAATCGGGACCTAAAATTTTAAATGGAGGGGGAGGGGAGAATGAATTTTATTTTAAAAAAAAGCACTGTTTTGCTCTCTTAATTAAAATTTAGGAGCAAAAAATACTAGTTTTATGAGGGTGATTAAAAAGGTACCCTTGTTAAGAATTGGAAATTGGATATTACAAGTGGAAAGAAATAACTCATTGTAGGTTGTCCAGCAATCGCGTTTTCTTTTCTGAGACGTCCATGAATATGAAGCCCTTCGATCCTCAAAAATCATTGTTATAACTTTTCCGGCCGATGAGACCGTCTTCGCTTTCTTTAAAGCAGATTCACCGGAAGTAACTTATTGGTTTGATTGCTGCCTGTTTTCGGTGTCATTGACAATTCGATGCAAAATGACGACGGCAGGTTGATGCGATAGCAATCAAATTTTACCTATGAATGAGTGTTTAGGTGCTGTTTAACGGATGGTTACTCCAACCTGCTTTAGAAGCGCCATCTGTCGGTAAAAACAGGCACTTTTTGAACCACCCTCGTATTTACGCGACAGAAATTTTTATTGACATGTATCATAACTACAAACTATCCAAAATATTTCAATTGTTCAGTAATTTTTGGTTAGTGCATAAACAAACAAAAAGGCCCTCCAAATGCCAGTTAAAATCGTAAGAGCTCTCCTGTAATACACTTTTAGAAATAACTCTAAAATATTGACTCGTAGAAGTCCATGGTGTCTGGACTCCTCTAAGGTTATAAAGTTGTTGAGTTATTGTGACGCATTAAAGGCTTTCATATTTTATTTTCAGTTTAACGAGTAAAATTCTTGACTCCCCTTCTGGAGAAAAATTCCACGTTGGATATTGAACCGATTTCAACACTTTCAAAAGAAAGCTCTTTTTTTTAAATCACCATTGATAGTGAAACACCTGTGGCATGATAAATTTCGAGTCATATATCTATTCACGCCTCAAAATTCCATAATCAATGCATTTTGCGTATTCAGTGAACATCGATTTGTGTGTATAAGCGTGGAAAAATTAATTAAGATTTGAAAAAGCCATTTTTTAAAACGCTTCTACCGCTAAAAAATATTTCCCTGTTAAAAAAAGAAAAGAAAAGAAAAAGGTAATTGAAAAAGTGTGATGGAATTTTTTCCCCACCTTCTTTTTTTCCCTTTTCATAAGTTTTACTTCGCTCAATAGCGAAATTGTTCAGCGGAATAAAATCACACAGCATAAAAAGAGTTAATTTGACTGTGGCAACACGAATCCTCTTTTGTAGATAATTGAAATAATGGAAAATGTGCCTAATATCACTTCGCGTTTGCAGTGTTTTCTCATCTGAAAGGAGAAAAAAAGTAAAAAGCGGAGAAGAAAAAATAAGTGAAGCGACGAATGGGAGAAATATAGAAAGGAAGCGTTTTTGTTTGACCCGCAGAATTGAAATGGAAGAAAGATTTCTAATTTAGGATAGAAAGTAAGTTCATTCAGTGAATATAATCATTCTTTCCTATTAAAATAATAAATGAACACATATGCTTTTTTAAAGTTGTTCACAAGTCATCTACTGTACCTTCAAAGGGGGTGTAATTTTTCCTTTTCATATCACCACTTTCTGTAAATTCATCTCCCTCCCCCCTGCGTTTCGATTATTATTACAAATGACAGCTTGTATTTTTGCTATTTCTCGTTTGACAGTGAAAAACTGAATTTGTCCTAAGCGATATCATCGCTTGTTTTCTTTCTTTCTTTTTTTTTTAAATACTTATATTTTTATAGGGTTTTTCCTTGAGCAAAGTTCTTTATGCGTAGTCCCTGAGGCTCGATTTATGGTAGTGTTATAAATCTCTTCCTAGAGTTGACAGTGCCACCCATAAAGTGCAAGTTAATGGCATCAGATTTCATCCTTTAAACTTCGCCTTTATCTATTTGTTTTGTTCATTGGCAGTTAATGCTTGAGGAATTTCCCAATGTTTAGCTTGTCATTTGAATTATTTTCCAACTCGGGAAGTTATGATCGGATTGCTATTTATGTATGATTGTGGAATATTTAATAGTTTTGCCGAATAAATTTCTTTGCGAGCTATGTTGAGAAGCTGCTGTTAGATGTGTTTGTTCTTATTGAAGCTATTTTTAGATGAGCTGTAATTGGTAATTTTTTCAAATTTAACTGCTTGGGTTTCACGTTTCTTGGTTACACTAAAAAAATGCTGATTAAGATAGCTGAGACGCTTTCGAGAAGGAAAAAAATTAGCTTATTTTATTCCGTTTAAATGTACTTTTTTTTTTTAAATATGTGCTAACATGTTATTTTGAGAAAATGGCGTGAAGAAAAATGCGTGGGGATAAAGTAAAAGATACAAGGCGTTGGGTTCAAAAATTTGACATTATAATACATTATAATAAAAATAATTACATTTAGTTTGCTTAAGGTATATTTACATTGCTAAGATATATTTAATTCAATGTTTTATAGTCTGCTTTTATTTTAATATCCGAACAGAATATTACTGTGCGTTTTAGTAATTTTCCGTTTGCTCTTACTTTAATATTTAATTTAATAATTTTTTTATGGCAGAATCATGTTTTTATTCTCATTGTTGTTACCATTGGCAACGTTTTTTTACTTAAGAATGTTTTGCTTGCGAAAATAAAAAAAATGCATTGAGAATTTAAAGAAGTATTCTCTTTTTATAGTAAGTGCTTCTTTGAAGCTTTGGACTCGGAAGTACGCTTATTTTAAGCTAATAATATTAATTTCGAACAATTCTACTTTTTTGAGAGCTTAACTGAAAAAAAAAAAACTGTTAGTGAAATGAAATTAACAAAGCCAATTTTTTTTTTACTAACGACGTTTAAAGATTGGAATATCTGCTTAGGTATCGTTCTCTTCACTTGACGGAGGTTCCTCGCCAATAGCCCTTGTGTTGATACTTAATTAGATACTTAATTTTTGTGTGTAATTTCAAAAATTGTAGAACAATCAAACTCAAAAATGACGTAGTAAAAACCTATATATATATATATATATATATATATATATATATATATATATATATATATATATATATATATATATATATATATTATTTAATGAGGTGAATTCACAAGATTCGTTACATTCGGATAAAATTACAAACTCGTTTTTAGGTTAAGGAAATAACTAAGCAAATTAAAAGATAATGGTAAGATAATACTACTCACAACTAAACAGTACGCAAAGTTGACAATTATCCAAAATTGTTGCATTCAAAATTAAATCCGCTTAACAGATGCTACGATGGTAATTCTTTTAAGGAAATAATGTAGTTAAAAAATCGTTTTTTTCCACGACTGTTGCCAATAACGCCTTTAAATTCTAATACAGAGCTTGCAATTCTTTTCAACTCTTATTCATTTACGTAAACTACTTCGCGAATGAATTGGAGGAGAGCAGCTCGCACTGTAGATTGTAAGATTTTACTTGAGAATAAAGTAAAGAAGAAAGCAAAAATCGCGCGAGCGAATATATATATTTATCAAAAGTCACCCCCCCCCCTGAAATTTAACTATGATTATTCAATGTTTCTTGATATTAATGTATCAACAGTTATAGTCCGTGGTATAATTTTAGGGTAAAATAAATTTAATCGCATTAAAACTTACCTACATGTAAAATTGTAATCAGGTTTTGAGAAGTTTATTTTTCCGTATGGATTTTTTCTTTCTTTTTCCTGTCTGTAAATCATAAGGAATAGATTTCAAAGAATTTTAACATAGACGGCAAAAATTAATTCGTTCTTTACCCTCTATCGAATGTAACTTAATATTAAGATATCAATAGCGATTTTCCATTGTAAAATTTGATTAAAAAGTAAATTTAATCGTATAAAATTTTGCCTTCTTATAAAATTATGATTGAACTTTTCAGACACTTTTATTTTCATTTTATATAGTATATTTTACAAAGTCAATTTAATTCATAAAAACTTGCCTACCTATAAAGTTGTGATTAAACTTTTGAAATACTTATATTTCCTTATAGATTTTTTTTTTTTTTCTTCTTTTTCCTTCTGTAAATCATACAGTATAATTTTCAATGAATTTTTAACATTTTAACATGGACATCAAAAAATAATTTTTTCCCTCTCTCGAAGTGCTAATACTTGTTTTCAATCCTTATAAAAAATATTTTTTCCACTCCATTTTTTTTACCTGTCATGTTTTAAGTTTCGAAACAATCTTTAATTCCGTGTTTTAAACTGCAACGGAACTTGGGTCTCTTGGGACTTTTACCGAACACAGCCGAAGAATAACAATAAAAGTAGTTCTTGACGCTAGACATGCTTTTAAAATAGATTTCGGCGGGAACTATTCTAGGAGAATACTAACTAGTACCATGGGGCGGACGTTTGAAGTTCTAATGTAAAGATATATTGAATACTACTAACTAGTTCGTAAGACATACGTCTAGATAATGTGTGTATTTTTTAATGTTAAGATGCTTTGAAAACTTGCTGGACTCATAGTTTATTGAATTACTCTAATTTATTGATGTGCAATATGTATGTTACCAATAGTAAGTAATTAGATTATAATAAATTTCTCAGATTAAATCAGAATCTCAGATAAGAACATAACATTTTGAATTATTAAATAACAATGGTAACATGTCTATGCTCGCAATATATGAAGGGGTATCATAAAATTTTAATTATTACTAAGAAATAACGGAGATATCTGAATAAAATTTATTCTGTAAATTAATTGATCATTATGTGCCTAAGACTGTAAATTGCTCCTATTGATGTTTCTTTGTTTGGTTTCAGGAAGCCGTAGATTGAAACCTACTGTATCGCAAACTTTTAATTATTACTAAAAAATAATCGAGGTATAGGAAGTTAATTTTTATATATTATTCTTAAGACTTCTGAGTATAATCATCATCCAAAGTTATGCCTTTCTCCCAACGTCTCTTGACCTTTCGAAAGTCATCGTTGTAAAATTCTGCGGATTGAATTCTTATCTTCCTCAAACTGTGGATAACTTCAATATATAGTTTGCTGAAACCAAACAAATCAACATTAATAGCTGTAATTTACAACATCATGTATTTAAGATCAATTACTATGCAGAATACATTTTATCCAGTTATTTCTTTTTAATCTCAATTATTTCTCAATAATAATTAAAACTTTGCGATACTCCCTCGTGTTTGTTTCTGTTTTATCTATAACATGTAACTTACAGATTGAATAAAGAGAAATTCACACACACTCACTAGTATCTCAAATGGATTCGATTGATTAATCAAATTAGTAAATATTACCTAATTAAATTTACAAGCATTAATATGTCCATTACTATAAGTCTTTTTTTAATACAGGACTTGCCATAAGAAAGAAATTTAATGAAAAACGTAATAATTTTTTTCGTAATATTTTTCCAGTATGTAACTATTTTTTTAAAATCAAAACATGCATTCCGATTTTAAAAAGTAATAAGAAATTTTAAAAAAGACATATTGAAGTTTTTACATGTCAGTATTATTTCAGTTTTAAAAACTAGTATCGATTCTATATTCAACTTATTAAAAATAAATTAAAAAATTTTTTTACTGAATGTATCCTTTTATATGTGACTTTTTATATATAGATTTAACTTGTGAACACTTATAATAGATTTAACTTGTGTGACTTTTTATATATAGATTTAACAGAGACGGCCAAAACTAAATTAAGGTGAATTTTAATCATAGCTGTTTTATTTATTCCCTTTTTTCTGAAGTTAGTTAATACTTATCAGATAAAATAATTACCTTTATAATAATAAAATGGTATAAATAAATTGTATGAATTAAATAATGCTGTCATTTTCATTTTTTGACCAGTATATACTTAGAGATGAGGAGAGAACAATAATGGGAGATAAATATGATATCATATATATATATATATATATATATATATATGTGTGTGTGTGTGTGTGTGTGTGTGTGTGTATGTATGACATTTCTCCATTATTATTCCACTCATGTTTTAATTTAAGTCTGACATTTAAAAATATTTTTTCACATTTTAATTTTATTTCGAATATGTTTGTTCTGATTATTTCTTACAGCAATGGAACTAAAATTGAGAAAATTTTACTTAATGTTTCAATCACTTATATATATATATATATATATATATATATATATATATATATATATATTAAAAATTTACGAGGATGTTTAGAAGCGATTTTTTTATTAGTTGTGTTCTAGTAATTGAAAAATATGAATGAAAACTGTACCATATTAGAGAGCGAGGGAATATTAAAATTTATTTTTATCGGAAATGAATTGTGACATAATAATGTAATTGAATTTGATGTACATTTCAATGTATTTTTTAATTTTGTCATCATATTTTATTCTATTAATTATCTTCATTATTTGCATATTTCCAAACAGGCTCGTAATGAATATTTCGTAGCTTTTATTAAATATTTTTCCAATATATTTGTGATGATGCTAAAAAGGGGGATAGTATGGTTTATCTGTTTTTCTACTCTATTGCCTGAATTGTTATATTAAATAATTACTTTTAAAAATAAGGTATTGTCAGAAGCAATAAGAGAAACATAATTTTTAATTATGTTCTAATAATTTGAGATGGATTTCCTCAAGCCAGATTGTTATATATAAAAAAAAACAGTAAACATTTCTTAGTTTTTAAAATTATCAATTTTTATGTGTATATATATTTATATTTATAATTCACTTTTTTTTAAAAAAAAAATACCGTATTATTTTTCAAAAATAATTTTAAAACTGTATAAAAAATAAATAAATACGATTAAATAGGGATATTATTATCAGTATTTTAAAGCTTCGGAACTTAGCAAATATTTTTCTGAGTTGTAAAGACTTCTCACACGCATTTCATTTTAACTGAATTTTGGATATTTTTTTTAATAAATTATTTGAATTGAAAACCTCCCCTCGTACCAGAACCGTGACTTGTATGAATTAGCATTACTGTGTAAGAAGTGTAGTGAATGAGATTAAAGGTAGATTGGGGATTAGACGAGATAGAGGAATAAGTCCAGTTGAATATATATTGTACATAGTTAATAAGTGTGAGGGTGATGTTGGAATAGTGTTCACCAGTCACAAAATGTATGTTGGAATTGGATCCAGTTTATTCAAAAATTTCTTGTTATTAAGATAAGTAGTGTTCTCAATTGTAATATTTGGTTGAGATCGCAACTAAGTAAACGATCCATATTAGTAAATTATTTTGATAGTGCTTATTCTAAACCTGGATGAACTGATCTTTAGTGAGTGATTATGTCTCTTAATAAAGACATAAGTTCGTTAGAGAATTTGTACATTTCATTGACCTCATCCGGTTTTTCTTTTACGTAAGTCTTAATTCGAAGATATTTTAACTAGAACTATGCATTGAAATTATATTATTTGATAAAATTATAGCATCTTTTGTGTGTGTGTAGTATTTTTCAAGAGGACTCAATGCCATAATCTAAAACGGCCCACCAAAGACATTTTGCATTATTTTGCTTACTTTTTCTGCGTTAATTGATTATCGCATATGAAGGCACTTTTTGCCTCCGCTTCCATTTATTAAGTTTCAGGTATAATATTTTCATCTTTAAGTAAAATAAGTCATAATTTTTATTCTTCATTTTCAAAAAATAAGTGGGAATTTTAAGTTACAACATAAGTATTCAATATATATATATATATATATATATATATATATATATATAATGATCCTTAATTTACATGAAAAGCGCATTATGATTCCTAGTTGTAATGATAATCCCTTTTGTTCAATTAAGATTATTTACTCATTTTGATGAGAGAGAGAGGCAATAACATTAGAGGCATTATAAAAATGGATAATGCAAGAGACGACGTAGCTCCGCCGTCTCTATTACAACAGAAGAGGAGCATTTTACTTCACCTTCGTTTTTATTGGTAGGGATTTCTGCATATCATGTGGCAACTGACGTAATATAAGACGAAGGGATTTTGCGGAATTTTGATGACGATTGTCAGTCTAGTAGAGATTATTTCCGTTAGATTTACGACTGTGTGAAAGTTGATTCAACAAATTTTATGAGCGCATGATCGCATAAATTAATGGATAATTTGGAATTGTATCAGCAAATGAGGATGAACTCTTTATTAATAGGTTTTAGAATGGGAAAAATTAGAAAATTAAATTTGCTTTATGTGCGATCATTATATAGAACACATGTATATACATATATATATATATATATATATATATATATATGATATATATATATACATATACATATGCGCGCGCGTGCGCGCGCGCGAATATTACTACGTACGGCCACGCACATCACGCGTGCGTTAATAATATCACGCGCGCGCGCGTTAATAGACACGCGAATAATATCATCATTACTGATACGCGCGCATTGACACATTAGCGGACGCAGTCATCATTGGCCACGCGCGCGTGCAGCACACGTCATCATTTCACTGCAGCACGCGTTATCATTGATTGAATATTACGACAACACATACAATACGCGACACACGCGCGCGTTAATGTACGCACGCGTATCATCATCATTTATTGAGCGATATTTCATTTACATGAGCGACATTGCCACGTTATCAATATTGATTGATGAGCCACGCACATTGGCTGACACACGCGTTATCACGACATACGCACGTCATCACGTACGCAGTCATCACGGACACGCACGCACCACCGCGATTGTTACTCTACCGCACAATGCTATCATTGGCGATGATGAGCGACGTACATAAGCCGATTGTTACGGCTGGCTACGACATTGACATTACGCACATTAATACGTGCACGCACATTGACATACGCATTAATATTACGCATTATTACTATTCATAGTTACATACATATGTACATAGTATTATACACATATGCATGTATATATTAAGGTTGCTACATATTATTAGTTATTGTTATATATATATTATATATGGTTGGTTACATATACATATATTACATATATACATACATACATATTACATATGGTTGCTGGGATAGTTTGACCAATAATTTTAGATTCTAACCGAGCTTTGTTTTTTACATTTTTTTAATATTTATATGTTTTCAAAATCTCTGGTATTTGTGAATTTATTTTTCATTTGATGTACTATCTTTTAAATTTTATATAATTTTTTCTTTTGCAATTAAATTTTAATATTTTATTTTTATTCATTTTTCTGTTTACAATTTTTGTCTACCTATTTTGTCTTCTTTTTCAGCAGTTTTGATTGATTCAGTTCAGTGAGGGACTAATGCTTTTTTATATATTATTTTTAACTATTGATATTATTGTCAATTTTTTTTTTTTAAATTGGATGTTTAGTTTCATATAAATTTCGAATTATATATATCAGCATTTGGCAATTATATATATATATATATATATATATATATATATATATATATATATATATATAGAACATTTCTAGAATAGTTGCGTGTTTCAATTTTTCATAGTTAGAGATGTAATTTATGCTATTTATTTTCTAGAACAAAGAAAAGATAAGATAAATTTACTTATGAAAAGTTAAATTGCGAAAAACTTTAAAAAATATGCAAACGCTTTAAATTTCTAACGTAGATAATATTTATTACTAAATTATTACTGTTATCTTTAAAAGGTGTGTTATTTGTAAAATTAACTTTTATTTCCGATATGTTGTTATTTTCCTTAATATAAATTTCTCATTTGTTACAAATGAGCTTTTTAATCTGTTAAATTTTTGTGAGTACTGCTTTTAAAATTATAACGTATTATTTCTAATCTGTTAATGCAAGCTTTTATTTTTTAGTGGGTTAACTTTCGCATATTGTATCTCCATCTTTCATTCTGAACGAACATCAATATGAACTAGATTATTAGAATTTTTTTTAACGGAATCAAATTACGCAGCGTTTTATTACACCTTGTACGATTTTTATTATTTTGTTTAAAAAAAGTGTGTGTGTTTTATTCTTAAGTTAGAAGATGTAATACACTGTTTATAATGAATAAGCATTTTCCTTCTGGTTAACTCATTTCTTTTTCAATTAATGTAATTGAAATGTTCGTTGTCAAGTTTGTATTTCTTTTCTTTCTTAACTACTGATTACTTTTTCTTCAAAAAATAAATGACTCAAATCAACGAAAAGTGCATTAGTTCTATATAACTTATTATAAAGCTTTTCAAGTAATAAATTTAACGTTATTCCGGAAAAGAAAAGGAGAACAGTAATCATTATTTTTAAATGAATCATGAAACATAGTGTAAAACGCACTCTTTGAATTAAAAATCAAAATTGCATTACATATAGTTATACCACGATGCCTGTGTTATATGAATTCAATTAATTAATTGCATAATTTTGTCATTTAGTTTCCTGTGTGAAACAGTTTCAGTAATGCAATTTTTGTATACGTGCCATAAATTCCGTAAAAAACATTTTTTTGGACGGCTGTACGTTATAATTTTAACGCTGATGAGGTGTAAGTTTCTCTGCCTTGTAATTTCGAAGTGAAATGAAGTTCAGTTTAAATAACACGCTTTCTATTCACTAACGCTATTACCCTAGACAAATTCAATATTCTGGCGTTGCCTTTAATTAAATTTTCCTGGCAACTCTGGTGTAATATTGTGCTGATTTTTTTTAATGAAATTGTAATTATCAATTTTTTTTCTTTCATTATAACGCATAGCTGTATTATTACTCAATTTTCGATATTCCTCTCTCCGTACCGAAATGAATTTATGATAAGGGTATATATTTAGGATGTTTGAGTACTCATTTCTTGTAGATGTCTTAAAAATAAAATAATAATAAACTCGAAACTCTTCTAAGTCTTTATATGGGAATCTTATTTTTTAAAAAATTATTTATAAATCCTGTTTTATTTTTCATACATACCTTTTGTCCTCCGTGAGCTTATTTTTCAAAAATATTTTTGGAAAATAAGCTTTTTGAGCTAAGGGTTATGTATTTTTAAAGGTTCTTGATGTTGATTTCAAATTTTATATAGTTATATCTGAACTATGTAAATGATACACGCGTATTTATTCAAATTTTAAAGACGAAAGAAGGTAATAAATTATTTTTAATTGTTCTTTTTTTATGTCATATATACTAAATTAGTAATTAAAATGTATTTTTCCCCTTCAAAAAAGCTATTTTAATAGAGGATATACTTTTTGCAAGACTTGGGAAAATGATTATTCAAACATATCCCGAGTTCAACCATTGTTTAATTTTTCTGTTCGGGATGTATACTAGCATATTTTTATGTTTGAACTCTCCTGCAATTTTCGTGTAAGCCTGTTCTTATCCGTGTGAACTGCTTTGAATTTTGGGGCTTTTATTATTTATTAATAGACTTAATCTGAGGTTATACCATCATTAAGAACTCTATTATTATATTTCGTAACACATGCAAACCCTTATGTAGCCGATTCTTAAAAAAAAGTACTAATATTGTAAATTATTAATTTTTTAAAACTTCATATGTAAGTAAACAATAACAGTGTGAAACATTTACATATTTTTGAAAGCACATTTTATTTTATATTTTTAAAGTGCTGCTGATGTTTATATTTACAAGTATACAGGGTTATTCAAAAGGAATCATCCTATTTCAAAATTCTGTATTTTCAAAAATAAACGACTCTAAATGACAAGTAATACATGATACATACAATACATTGAAAAAAAAAATTAGAAAATTTTCTAATGTGAACAATTGGTAGCGCTGGTGTGTTCTTCCTGAAGCTATTTCACGAAAACCATTTTAGAAGCTTCTCAGCGGTAAAAGTGATAATAGCATCCACAGAGTAGACATTATTGTGCTATCGTTCGCGCGACGTAGATCTGCAAGATGTCTTTGTAAAGGGACAACTTTGTAGAGGGGGACCAGACATATGAGCGGAAAATGTTGAATGTGTGATAGATTCTTTTCTACGGAGCTCAACGAAATCGACTGTTAGCGCCAGTCGAGAACTGGACATTCCTCAGCCTACTGTTTAGCAAGTGTTTATACAAAAATTGTGTTACATGCCATGCAGTCCTTGCAAGCACTGAGATCTAGTAATAATGAACATTGTTTGAATTTTTGTCTCTGCATGCTGGAAGTTATACTGACATTTACAACATGTTTGGTAGGAATTTACATATCGCCTTGATATTATACGTGTAACTGAAGGAAGTTATATCGACCACTTGCAAAAAAAAAACCCCATTTTTCCCTTTGTATTCATGTATTACTTATCCTTCTGTGTCATTTATTTATGAAAATATAGCATTTTGAAATTGGATGATTTATTTTGAATAACCCTGTTTATGAACAAAAAGCATCACATCCAATAAGCTGCTTATATAATGCAGTTATTATTTCTTACCTGGAACAGCGTAAACGAGACTGAAGTAATATTGAATTCTAGAGTATTTTTTACGATATAGTGTGTTTGGAAATATTTCCAAAAGGATTAAGCATTTGTTTTATTCTGACGTAATATTTGGTGCTACGTACAGAATGTGTTTCAATCCATCAAACGAATTGATGTTAGAAGAATCGGAAACATTATTTTCCCCCTCGGGCATTTTATCTCTCTGGCACCGAAATCTATACTGGTCGACGATTTCTGTGAAGGAAACCACCATCCTTTACAAATTTTCTCGTAGATTTAACCTGTTCCCTCGGAGTAATCTATCTCGCGTCATGATCATGTGATGTCCTTCCTTATAGATTCTATTCAAGTTAAAAATACATATTCACACCATGCTTACGTTTTTATGAGAATGTTGTTATTGTGCATTTCTTGGTGATTGTTTTAGATAGTGTGATATCTTGCGATATTATTTAAAATTTCTTTACATTGCTGTTTATTATTTTTTAATCGTGTTTGCTAGAAATATTGTGGAAGATGGTTTGGCCCTATTTTTCCTCCTTTGATGTGCAGCATGTTTTCTGTGTAGAATTTGTTGAAGTTTAAAATATTCACAGAACTTGAGCTTTTTAGGTGATGATTTTATTGTATGTTTCTGTATGTTTTAAATAGTTTGTTGTCTCACTAGTTATGTCGTGTTCATGCACACACACACACACAAATATATATATATAAATTGTTAAAATTGTTGCATAGTTTATAAATATAGTAAAACTGGGCTATTAAGCGTTTTTTTTTTCTTTGAAATTATTATTTTCGTGTTTCAGAGGAATTATTTGATGTTTGTTGGTAGAATTAATGTTTTTTGGAAGCAATCGCAATTATTAAAATTGCATTTTTTAAATAAATCTTGACTGTTATCATTATGTAAAAAAAATTTTTTTTTACACCGAAACCTACTTTAACGTTATATCTTTCTAAAATTATGTTGATATTTAATTAAAATGTTTTATCTGCTTATTTTTAGAACCAATAATTCTTCATGAGAACCATAATGCTTAACTAGTCTGCTGTTTCTGGTTTTGCAACAATTTTTGATACCGAAGTAGGTTGTTTTCCCTGCATGATGGGCACGTTTGCTGAAAAAGTAGTTTTACAGAATTCTGGATTTTCTGGAAAGTATGTCATCATTGTTAAAAATTATCGAGTTGAAAACTGAGTACCAAAAAAAGTGACACCTAATCCAAAACTATATAGTCTGTTTCCCCTCCCCCTACTGTATTTCTTTAATGTTGTAAGGAATTTTTATGTAGAAGTAAAATAGCTTAAAAAATCTTTGTAGCATCCAAAATCGCTTGCCTCTTGGCGTGAATTGCAGTCCTTAAATCTTGCGAACAGTCATTTTTCTTAAAATAACCATCTAGATATTGAGATTCCTTCTTCTTCTTTTTGTGGAATGGAATCTTAAGTTGTACCTTCTTTTTCTTAGTTTTCATAAAGAGGAGAATTTTATTCTTATGTGAAACTTTACATCTAAAAGTACATCATTTTAGCGTTAAAAGTTTTTGAGTATAAACTTTTAACGCTAAAATGGCCTACTTTTAGCAATATCCTTTTTCCTCTGTGCAGTCTAAAACTAAATTTCTAACTTTAAAATAATCATCTAGATCCAGGACTCAAACAGAATACTTTTCGAGTAACCAATAGATATGCTTCTTTTTGCATCAGTTATTATTTTAACTTTTCTCTGCCTAACTTTCAGATTGGCTGGCGCTTACATGGTTTCAATGGGCCATTTGTAACAGAAAAATATCCTTAATCTTTTTTTAGATTTTTGCAGTGTAATCGCTTTTGTTTGCGGCTTTTTTAGAAAGCAGTTTACGAATGCCTCAAAAAAGCCAGCCGTCATGTTTCATTAAGTAAAGCCACCATCGAAATATTAGCTATTCCCTTCCCCCTAAATGCTCTTTTGGTAACTATTAATCATCTTCTATCTTATCCAATTACCAATTGACATTTGAAGAGAAATCTTTCTCGAGTAAAAAATGAAGCAATCCGGGATCATTTATCAAATGATACGTGAAATTCAGTGACCGTACCTTTGTTCTTATCTTCAATCGATGATCTCAGACCGAAGGTCCATTTTTCAGGGCAGTACTTACGATTTTCGAAATGAAGGAAAGCATTTACAATATGTAATCCAATCTTCGTGGAAGGTTGAGGATCTCTCTGTGCTCTTTCATCCTTCTTAGTGAATTAATCACTTATTGTGTGTTTGTGTCCTTCAAATATTCACGCTCTACAAATTTCAATTGCTAAGGGTAATCTAGGAAATGCGATTTGATAGTAGTATGTAAAAGTAATGAAGGTTTAAATAGAATCCCGTATTTTCATGAAATCAAATTAGGGCTCTAATTTTGATGACGAACTACTTTATATGAATCGTAATCAAGACACTCAGGTGAAAGAAATTCATATTACAATGCCATGACTCTGATTTTGAATAAGACAATAACTCTCATGTTGCTTCTCAGTGCGATGTTAATAAACAATCACATCACTAATTTTGATAGCGTATTTAAAATTTATGTATTGTAGACACTATCAGTTTATATATAACCCTAATCAAGATTCTCAAATTACAGGAATGCATATTATAAACTGAGACTTCACGTATCTGGTCTGGCCAGTTATCTGGCGTTTTCACGCCGGTTGATAAGTTATAGAAAATTATTTTAGGCCTTCTATTTCAAAGGAATAATGTAGGATATCAACACAAAATAGTCTCTCTCTCTCTCTCTCTCTCTCTCTCTCTCTCTCTATATATATATATATATATATATATATATATATATATATATATATAT
>BMAW01020302.1:388423-402036 GCA_019974015.1 Nephila pilipes
TATATATATATATATATATATATATATATATATATATATATACATAAAATATGCGTGCGTGTTATAAAGTTTTAATTATTACTAAAAATAATCGAGGTATAAACGTAATTTTTATTTATTATTCTCAAGACTTCTGAGCATAATCACCATCCAGAGTTATACATTTCGCCCAAAGTCTCTTGACCTTTCGAAGGCCATATATATATATATATATATGTGTGTGTATGTGTTTGTTTATCGAGATATAATTTGTATAACTTTTTCAATTAAAATTATTGAATAATGTGTGTGTATATATATATATATTTTAGTTTTCCAACAGATCTAAGCCGTTCCTTCCCCTTGATCATAAATGATCGTAAAACATTGAAATCTTCTTTAATTTATCTGGACTTGTGTGTCATATCTTCGTTGATAGAAAGACGCAGTCTGCCTTGTGACGGCGCTCTTTGCATGAGTTGCATCTCCTCACAATGCCATGAAAGTCCAGGTGTAAAAGGTACACGATTAATTTGAAAAAGTAATAAAAAAAAAACTAAGAGCTATTATATATCTATGAACTGTAAGAAAAACACAATAAGATTTTGTCTGAAATTTCAGAACAAAAACTACTGAGGTAACAATTTTTTATCGTTATCCACGATGCTAAAAAATTAAATCTCCCTTCATAATACAAAACAATATATATATATATATATATATAATGGATCAATTCACTATAAATCATTTATACCTTTATGTAAAAATTGTATTAATGAAATTTCATTAACAATACGAATAGTGATGTTGAAAAGCTTTTAAAATGTATTCCTAGAAATATAAAAAAATATTTATATACATATGTAGCTTCTCTTCAAAGTTTACTTAAATTTTTTATTAATGAAATTTCATTAACAATACAAATAGTGATGTTGAAAAGCTTTTAATGTATTCCTAGAAATATAAAAAATATTTATATACATATGTAGCTTCTCTTCAAAGTTTACTTAAAACGAAACACCATTTATTCCCATTTTTTTTAAAAAAAATACTACACTTAAACGAGTTCCTTTAATGTAATATGTCTTCCTTTGGCTTCGCAAAAGTGCTTAAAATATAGCCTAAATTTTAAATTTCGATTGAAAGTTGAAAATTATTTGTTAATGTAATTCCAATAACTAGCATTATCATGAAAAAGAGGCAAATGTATTTAATGAAATCAGTTAGAATTTCTCCGAACATATTTTAAAAATTATTTAGTAGCATTCAGATATTTTAGAAGCTTAGTTTAATGGAACACTTAACTTTGTGTTTATACTTCTGTTGAATTCAAACTTCAATTAGTTTCACTGGAATCAGGGAAAATATGGCTTCGGCGAAAAGCGTCTGTCAGACGTTGTTTCGAAACAGGAATGCTCAGGCTATATATAGCATTTATTAATACAGACTTGCGATTTTTAAATATTAGGAACCTTTTTCGAAATTGAATAGTTACATATCATTGCAAACACACATATATATCCAATTATGACGAGGAATGTCGTAAGGGTCTTTAGAAAGAATTCCATTTGTGTAGGTAAAGAACTTTTTTTATTTTTTCATTTAAGTATGTTTCATCACAACTTGTCCATAAAAGTATTATTAATCATTGCGCTTGACAATTAGGTACAAATGATAGCTTAGAGAATTTGTAAACTATTAAGATCTCCTTAGATGACCTCTCCTCTCCGATCGCCAATGATCCATGCCTCATCATACTAATGTTTGTGATTGTTTATTAACGTAGCACTGAGAAACAACACGAAGGCTGTTGGCGATGGAACTCGCGTAATTTTGAGCCTCCGTCAAGTGACGAGGACTACACCTGAGCTGGCATTTCCCTCTTCATACTTCCTTACCACGCCAATGAGAGGACTTGATACTTCGACCACTTTTAACGTGCATCAATCCGGCTACATGATGAGTCTTTATTTTCTTCAGGTTTCGAACCTACTTCTCGACGAAAATAACGCTGGTCGCGACCATGACCTCTAGGCTACTGTGGCCTTTCATAAGTTCTATAAGCAGTATAAGTGAAGTTCAATTATACATAGATTATTCGTACCTAGGTCCATAAGACACTGGAATTAGTTACTTGATAATTATGTTCTTGATAATGTATGAGATATTTAAAGTGGAAGAATTCTTACAAAGTTTGCTGTAAAATCTAATGCCAGAAATAAAATGGAATATCCTAGCATGAGCTGAAATGTAGTTACTATTAGACAAGAATGATCTAGAACAGGCCTGTTTAACCCAAAAGACTTTGCGGGCCGCTTTGGAAACGCATTTTATGTCGGCGGGCCGTAGTGTGTGTGTTGAATTCGATTTATTCCCTTCTTTTCAATTTTGGCTCTTTTAACGCCATTTCAAATTCTCCCTTTAAAAACTAATTACTATTTTCACCTCCCGAGTCGCTGTAAGCGACTAATCCTTGCGAGCCTTAATAGAAAAATCAAGAACATTTTGCAATAAATTAACGGAAATTATATTTTATTGAATTAAATGTATTTGTATGAAATATAACTTTAAAAACTGTTATTACACTATACTGGTGCTAAATTATTAATGATAAAAGACACCGAGTGGTCTGTCTAGAACCATACACTTCTGAGTCTATTATATTAGATTTGCTGAAGAGATAGACTGAATGCAGCTATTTTGCAAGATCCACAGGTCACATTCTATCCCCGCGACTAGAAATGCGCGCTCTTTAATAGGTTTGTTGATGAGGTTCACATTGTGTATCACCCACTCTCGCTAGATGGTCCGCGCGCTTTTTTAAATCAACTCAACTGTGTAATTGCTTCTGAATAAGAATGAAGAAGAAATATTGTGACGATAGTTGAGTCAGGGAATTGAGATATTCATAGTAATGGGATATGATGCGAACGACCTCATGATGGAAAGTTCTTTGGTACTTTTATGTACAATAAATGTTCAGATGACCCAGCTCCACGTGCTGCAGGTTGATCCCTGGCGGGCCGCCGGTTGGCCAGGCCTGATCCAGAACAGGATTTTCCAAATGATGAGTCGAGACCCGGAACAGGGTTATGAAAAAAAAAAAAAAAAAAATTCTGAGTCGCCTCGTCTTCGTCCGATACCATAACTCGCTAAGGCATGAGTAGTGGCGGAAAAACACATCTGTTCGAGACTTATTTTCAAATTTGTTTTGCTTGCCCGCGCATGCTAGTATAAAGCTAATAGAAACTAATTATAGTGCTAGCTAAGTATAGTGCTAGCTGAGTATAGTGTTAGTTCATTACTGGATGAAATTTCAGCTACTTTTAAGGAACATTTTCTGGGCTCCGAGGTTAATATTTCCACCAATGCACTTCGACAGTGAATGAATAAGGAACCTATTTACATTTAACGAAGCATTCAAAACAGAATAGCTGGATTCAGATATTGGATCTGTAATTGAAGTGTCGTGTGACACATCACTTAAAGACATATACGAGAAAATATCACTGGTGAATTTTTGATTGTCGAAAATTGAATTTTGATTTGATGAAATTTTGAGTACCCAATTTTAGCTGAAAAAGTTGTTAAATTTCTAATTCCTTTTATCACGACCTGTAAATGTGAAGCTGGATTTTCAAAACATCAGAAAGGAAATCGAACTGATTATTTGTCCTTTATTCCAAATGTGAAGTTTTTATTTAGCAAGAGACAGCTTCACATTTCTTATTGATAATTTGATTTCAATAAAATTTCCTTCATGCAGTTATTTTTGTAATAATTTCATATAAGCTGCTATTAAAATACACGAGAATTATATTGACATCCAAATAATGTTTTATTTTACTCACAAAACTCGAACCTGGCAATAAGTTTTGAGTGTGTCACAAAAGAGCCTCTTAAAAATATCCGCGTCATAGGGAAAAAAAAAAGATCTCGAAACACTGATCCAAAAGTTTCGAAAGATAGCATTCTGATTTGAAGAGATCTGATGAGTAGGTTGAAACGAGTATAAAAGACATTATTCGATATGAACAAATACTTGTCACGTAAAACCTTAAATTGTGGGGTCCTGTATGTTTTGGAAGTTGTGGGAATTTATTTATGTTTTTTTATTATTATTATTATGCCTGCCTATTTCCTTCTGTCTTGTTTTTGTTGTAATTACCCTTTTTGAATTAAATAAACCAATGAAGTCATCCATGAATTAAGAAATTACATAGTAAGTATTATTCTCTCATAAGCATATTTGCATAATTATTTGTTATGTTCCTGATGTCTTTTTGATAAACACAATACGTGCATATGTACATGTAATAAATTTAAATTAGTAAAAAATTATTTTTTAAAAAACCGAATCGGATTTTAATTACCTACAAATTATTTAAGGATGTACAAGAAGCGTATTAAAAATTCAAATATGCCAAATTGTTATTTGATAAAATAAATATTTAACAAGTTTATTGATTTAAATTTATCTGTGAAAGTATAACTTTCCAATTTTAACTTTCCTTAAATGTTAATTTCCTTTTATCTTGTTGTGAATAATTGGAATGGCTGAATAATTGGAAAAATTCATAAGCCCTGAGTTAATACGTTAACCGCCACGTGAAGAAAATATGTTTTACAGGTAGTGTGTTTGTTCGAGCATTTTGAATCAAGCATGATTCACTTGAAATATTTAGCATTTAATTTAATATTTAGTTTGTGTAATGATTCAGTTCTTTCCTATTTTGAATAGGATAGGTTTTTTAAAAAGTAAATGACTGAGAAAAAAAAAATCCGAATTGTTGAAATATTTTGAAGTAATAAATATAGTTTTAGTTTCTTTTTATTTAATTTATACTTTTTCCTCAGAAAAGGTAAATACAAATGCCAATCTAGCAAATTTTTATCCAAAGTAAAACAAGTTCAAAGCATACAACAGTTCATATGTTGGCTACTTCTACAAAACATATTGGTTAATTATTATATCATCGCATAGTAGGCGGGAATGAAAAGGAAATCCAAGATCTTCCTCGCGAATGAAAAATGTTCACATTTTTCATCAAATGTCTTCTACCTCAATACGCGTCATTTATCTCAGCGAGTATTTTGTATCCTCTCACAGAAAAATTTAGAAGTAGACATGTGATAGACACGATCTTTTGGTAGAGTTTCTTGCTATATTATCTATCAGTCATTTAAAATGTGAGGTGTGACGTTTTAGAAAACAACTGTTACTCAAAGTGACAGGACAAACTGTCAAGATATGATATTGTTTTTCGCAGTATCATATTAGATTTGTTTTCGAATAGTTTGGCATCATCTATGTAAGATTAAGAAATTTGAAATAATGGAGAAAATGTGTCGGTATATATGTGCATAATGAAATCATTTTCTTTAACTTAAAGGAATAATTAATTTTTGAATGAAATTAAAATATTTAATTTGACGTAAAACTTGCATATAATTTTAGAAAAACAATGTCTTAAATTTTTTTTGATGCAAGAAATTAAGAATTAATTTATGTATTTCCATAATTTATTAGTATCTTTATTAAAAAATGTCTTTGTTATTAATAATAATCAAAAATGTCATAAAAACTATTTGAAAAATATGTTTATTTTATCATAACTCATTCAAGTGAAAGACTTAATTTAAAATTCTTTTAGAAATTTCGGTTTATTTTGATACGATTTTTTTAATGATGGAAAAATACAAGTTGGAATCGTAGACTATGAAATTCTAATTGATTTATCATAAGTATGGTATTGAATCTAACTTATTTCCAGTGAAGCAAATATATATATATATATATATCGCCGAAACTCTTTTTTAAATTTGATGTTTTGAAATTAAATTCTTAATAGGATTTTTTATGACGAAGAAACAGTCATTAAATTATTTTGTGTTCTTTTCATTTTTTTCCCCTGATTGCAATCAGAATTTCAGTTATGTTTTGCGTAATCAGAGTAAAAAATTTGCTCACAACATCATTAATTATATTATCTTATAGGTATTTTATAACTTTCGAATCAGTGAAATAATATCCAATTAAATTTAACTGTACATAGATTTTGATGTCTTTTCAATGTTCAATTTATTTATGTTAAAAAATGTAATTCAACTACTTTAGTTTCTTGTAATTTTTCTCTTGCGCAGTTATTGAAATTGATTTCATTTATCTACATTCACTAAAATATAGAAAATTATTTTCACAACTTTTCATATTTAGATTGTAATGGTGAATGTTATTATTTTCGCCTTGTATTTTTCTTTTGAAGTGAACAATATTTTTAAAATCCTTATCATATATAATAAAATGTTGTTGATTTTATTGTTGTTTTCCTGATTTAAATTATTATCTTTTATAAAGAATATGGAAAATATAAATCTTCACTATTAACATTTCTATTGTTATTACCTCCTGGTGTAGTAAAATTATGAAAGACAAAATCCCAGTAAATAATGGCAAAGATAAATCATATTAAATTTGAATTATATCACACACACATATATATATATATATATATAAAGAACAAAACACATAGTACAAATCACTAACCAAATCAATACTATTAATGGATAAAAAACTAAATATTTAAAAAAATCATTAAAAAAATAAATTAATATTAATGCAAATCAGATAAAGATATTTTATATAAAAATTGAACAATCTAAAATTTAAAGCCTAAAAACCAAAATTTAAAGGGGGGGGGGGAATCGAAAAATGAACAGAAATTTCTTGAGAAAGCCAAGTGAAAGAAAGGCAAAAATTTAGAATAATGAAATAATGTAATTAATACTGTTCCATACTTAAGAATGGAATAATGTGTATTTATATTGGTAATTACTGATCAAACCACCACACTTCAGTGAATTCTATTATTAAAAAAATGCGGTAACAAACCAAATATCAGAAAATTAGCCATAGAATATATATAAATAATTCAAATTTAGTATTAACTTATATAAAGTATTTCAGTATTTTTTTTTTTTTTTTTTTTTTTTTGATATTTTTGAAATTGAGAATATTTGCATTGTATAAAGTTTCAAAAAGTTAAGTTCGAACTATGAGTTAATCGTTCTGTAGTAATTATTCTTTTATGAACTGTTTGTGTCGTATTTGAATTGATTTTGGTGTTAACCAATGTGTAATAAAATAATTTGCTGGGTTTGATAGTTAGGATCCATAAAACATGTTTAACTCGCATTTCTGTCCCAAGGCAGAAACAACATTTTAAATAACTTTATTTCTATTTTCGACTTTCTTTATTTTCTTTAATACGTTTTTATGATCTTTACAATGTTTGTTTAGCTTATATATATATCCTAATGGTGACAATTATTTAAGTAATGATTTGTATTATCTTGGCAAATTTTTCAATTTTATATGTTAATATATTTTTTAAAACCTATCGCACACATCAAAGTATGGATATTTTTATAGTAAAGGATCCCAATTTTTATTTTGCGTATACAAAATTGTTTCATATATCCTTTTCGGATAACGCAAACTGTAAAATGTTTTTTAAAAAGTCATTATGGCTGATATTTTTAATATATTCCTGCCGCCAGGCAACTAGCTAGCGTTGATGTGCTTGTAGAAATTGCTGTGGAGTTCTTCATCTTTTCTCTATCTTTATTATCGCCTTAGTGAGTGTGTCTGAAGCATTGAAGTAAACAAACATTATTGGCCAACTATATCAATTTTTGCTTTGAGCGGAATGCCTTGCAGGAAGCGGGAAATTTTTCGAATCGAAAGCTGTTTCTCCATTTGTAAATCATGAGGAGATAGCCTGCAACGTTGAGACACATAAACAATGAATGTATTTTTTCCCCATCTCTTTAATTCATGAGCAGGATTCGAAATAGAATTGCCATTTTCTTCCTTTCCTGCCCATCCGCATTTCTTCAACTCAAACTTGTTTCCACTTTAGAAGTTTATTTTGCAAACTCTGGAATATAACAACAACAAAAAAAAAGTTGAGAGAGAAACAAGATTTGATCCTACACTTTCTAAAGGTTTCCCTCTCCCCATTCTCTACCCTGCTTCTTTTCAGTCTGAGGCAAGTATTTGAATTAATCGTTTGAATAGGATTCTTTCTTTTCTGTTTTCTCAATACATATATATTTTTTCTTTTCAAACAAATTTTTACCCGGTTTCTTAGAATTGAATGTCATTTTTGTCCCTTTTTATCATATTCTTTGTTCCTCATGAAAAATGTAAATGCAGCCACTGATTTCGTATGTTTTATGACTAAGTTAACTTAGCTTTGAATGAGATTCTTTAAAGAGTTGCATAAAATAGTCGACGTATTAGACTCACTCAAAACGCCTTTTCGAATATTGACTTTCTAATATCAGTTCTATAGCTTTAGCGTTCTTGCAGACACTGCTCATTTTTAAAATAATAACAATAATAATTTCTTGATGGAAAAAATAGTGTTTAGTAAGGAAATAATGACACATTAGTGATCTTGTGTAATATATATTAGGGTCTGCGCTGGAATGGATTGGAATTAAATGTTTAATAACATTGTACTGAGAAACAACACGAGAGTTATTTGCCACGGACTATGAGGATGACACCTGAATTGGAACCCTTTATCCTTACTTCCACACCACTCCACTCCACGGGTAGACTTGGGACCTTGATCAAATTTAACGTGCATCAGCCGCGCAACACGGTGGGTCGCAACCATGACCATTCGACTACCGGGGCGGGTCAGGAATGGAATTCGTAGTGTCTACATCTTTAGTAACTGATTGCAAATCTGCAATGCTTGTAGACCTATCGATATGAAATTCTGCTTATTATATGCCATTGTCTCAAAATTAGACAAAAAAAAGTGCATGTAGGAGGGATATGACAAACTTACAAGTAGTGAAACTTTTTTGGTGAACTTTTTAAGACTATGTAGGAAAATTTGTAAAATAATAATAATAATATTTCTTTTCGTAATACCATGCATTACTGAAATTTTCAGCTTCAAAAATGAAACAGCTTGCTTAAAGGAAAAATATCTATATTTTAAAATTTAAAAAAAAAAAATTTAAAATATTAGTGATCAAGCATCATTTCACATTATATTTAAAAACATATGAGGTGATTGTTTCATTATTTAAAGAGTCTTCATTAATAAAAGCATATTACAGGGTAAAATATCAGTTTTTGTATTGGATTGCTGTGGCGCTTTTTTTTTTTTTTTTTAAATTAGAGAAAATGTATTTTATTAAGGGACTGTTTCATAAAGTTTCTGATTTGTTTTCAATAAGCTTTTCTTAGAATTTCTATGAACTCTCATTTGTGTTTAAAATATTCTTTGAGTCCAACTTACCTTGAGACATTCATCGTTTTTATCTAATATTCATTTTAAAGGATATTTGTTTTGCTCTACTTCTATCCGCTACGCTCTCCGTTGTAGCCAAGTGGTCAGGGTCTCGAGCTCGCGACTAGCGTTATTTCCGTCCAATCATGAGTTTGAGTCCTGATGCCACAAAAGACCTGCCGTATAGTGGGCCTGATGCATACTATATCTGTCGAACATCTAATTTCTCTCGTTGGCGTGGTGTGGAAGTTTGGAGAGGGAGTTGCCAACTCAAATGTCGTTCTCGTTACTTGACCGAATTTCAAAATTACAAGATCGGTCGCCATTAGTCATCGTTTCGCTTCTAAGTGTGATGTTAATAAACTATCAATCAATGTCTTTGAGGAAGAATTTCTCTAATGTTTTGCTTCAGTTTTTCCTCCGATCCTTTTAGAATTATTTTGGAAAAAGGCATTTTTTCTTTTAATATTCATTCAAATAATTTAATTAAGTATATTAAACATGTTATAAAATAACATTTTTAACCATTTATTTATACTGTTGTTGATTAGTTGCTTGTAGCAATCTTTAACAATTTTATGTTTTCGAACGTAATTTCGAAATGTATCATTTTTCCAATGATGCATTTTGATGTAACAAAAGAAAATATACGTAACATTTTTTGTAAGCTGTTGAAATTAGCATTTTTAAACGAGGTAATTCAAATAAAAATATCTGATAATTAAATATTTATTTTGAACCATTTCATAATAAATATACTGAAATGTTTTCCGAAAAATTCTTGATTTTGAACAGCTTAAAATGATGAATGATTTTTGAATATTTTGGCGCCTAAACAGTTTCTAGGGAAAGCGTGTTTATAATAAAAAATATTTATTGAAAAACTTCATACATAAAAATGAGGCCTCGGAATTTCCCTGAAGCAAATGCAGTGTTTTTCTTGCACACAATTTTTTTGTTTTTGTTTTTTTTTTTTTTTTTTTTTTTTTTTTTTTTTTTTTTTCCCTTCCTTCCCGCTTTCCTTGGGGGCACTTCCTAAGTTAAAACCGTTCGTATCAGTATGTGTTGTTTGAAGAGATTTTTTACTGAAAATTCTTGCTATATAGAATTTTATAAAACCGTACCCTGGTTTTTTATTCTTGCTAATTGTGATGTGATGTTGTTGAGAAATAAAAATATGTCTCTCTGAATCATAGTGTTTTTATAAATTGTAAGTTTGTAAAAAAAAAAATAAATATTTTTGCGATTTTAATGATCTTTTTGGAAAGCTATGCAACCAATGACTTGGTTTACTAGATGTACGTCTTATGATCAAGCGATTGAACACTTGTATCGAAACAGTAAATTAAACGAACAATTGTTGATGAAATCTTTTGCAAATAATACATGTTTTTCCAGAATAATTTCCAAAATAATTATTCGATTGGAAACATAGTTAACTTGCGACCGCGGTAAGTGAATGTTCATGGTCACGAGTTCATGGCCAGCCTCCTTCAATCAACTTGTGGTGGTCGTATAGTTTAGTGGTCATGGTTGTGGACTCGCAGCTGGCGTTGTCTTCGTTAAGTTGTTGGTTCGAGTTTTTTCGCAGATTTATTGGTGCCACTAAGACCCTCCGTATAGCGGGTTTGATGTATGTTAAATCCGGTCGAGGTTATATGTCCTCCCGATGGTGTGATGGGGAAGTTTGGAGAGGGAAGATCCAGATCGAGAGTTATCGATGACGAGCTCCTCTTGTTGTTTCTCAGTAAAACATTAAGCAAACAAATCATAATTAATCAAGTCGTGAGTTAGAGTTCTGATACCGCTTGAAATTCCGTCGTGTAGCGGGGCTGATGCACGTGAAGTCTTTTGGGCTCTATGTTTCCGCTTTTGGATGGTGTGGAAGTTTGGTGAGTGATGTTACAGCTCAGATGTTATCCTCGTCACTTGACTGTGGTTCAAAATTACGAGATCCGTCGCCATTAGCTCTCTTTTTTTAACGGAAAATTAGTATAGAGGCTGTAAGTCCCTCTAGAGGGATTTAGACAATAGCACTTGTGTTGCTATAAATGCGACTGTAATAAGTGGTCAGTCAACAAAATTGACTTCTGATTTATGCGTCTAAACAATTTTCGATTAAGTCAGCATTTTCCAGATTTTGAAATATCTCTTTTAAAGTCGTCTCCCCCTCTTTTTCTTCTTCTTTCTTTTTTTTTTTTTTTTTTTTTTTTACGCTACGAAATCGAGTAAAATTAATCTTTATTTTTGAAAAAATTTATACTGAAGTTTGAAACCGAAATTTATCTGAAGAATAGAAATAAATTTATTTCAAATTAGATCTGATAACATTCATTTCTCTCTCTTTAGTTTATTTTAGATCATTTAGTTGGATTTCCTCTGATAAAAATTTGATGAGGAGGTAAGACGAACCGAGAAATAAATCAATTTCTAAACTGCAGAGTAAAGTATCAAAACATATGAAATATACAATGAAAAAAAAAAAAAAAATTTGAAAACTTTTAGGTTAAAGAAGGTCAAGTGAAGTTTTTATCACCGCAATGTCTCATAATGAAAATTTAAAAGATTTATTCATTTGAATGAAGAACAAACAACGTTTTTTCTCGTTATTTAAGCCACCCGCGTTTTCAGAAGCATTCATAGTTAAATATTGCATTGACTGAGTTTTTGAAGTGGATAAACTTTTGAATATACTAACTTCTACAATGTAACATAAAATTTGTTATTTAATGATATTTACAAATGTGGGATTTAACACAAACTAACTTTGAATTATAAAGAACATTTCTGCATTTGTCGGGAATTTTTTTTTTAAATACATGCGATGATATCCTGTGTAGGTGGAAAATTTGTCCTCTTTTTTTTTTTTTTTTTTTTTTTTTTTTATTATTATTATTATTTATTTATTTATTTGAAAATTGTTACTGCAAAATAGATTTTTATTAGTTAAAATCCTGTCTTGGTCATATTTAACGAAATACGTGCTACTTATTCATGTGAGTACAAATTGATTTTGTCATAAGTCATAAATTTCTTAGTTGTTTTGCACAAATTTTACTCGTTTATTTTACCAAAAATGCTATCGATGTTTTCAATTTTTTCCCTATGTCGTCTTATGAATCCCCCCCCCCCAGTAGGCCATTCATTTTTTGTGTACAACAGTTTTAAAAACGCATTGTTTTAAGCAATATAATGTTCTTAATGAGTGTTAGTTCATTCTCATCTGTGCATTTAATTTTCTAATCTCAATTATTTGATTATGCTTTCTGTTTTCGCGATAATTTAGCTGAAAAAGAACAAATTTTGTCTGAAGAAGTCTAAAAGAAGGTGTAATTTAAATTGATTTATTATAAGAAGTGCTTTAATTAATTTTGTGTGTGCTTATGTGGAAAATGCGCCGAATTAGTGTGTCGTTTGGTTTTTGCTCTTAACCCTCCCCCTATTTATTTCGGTTAAGAGAATTGGATTTCTTGATATGTGTCTCTTAATATATTTAAATTCCGTCTGCCATGTAAATGGTTATTTCTATTTTTACTATTTTGAATTGTTTCTCATTTTTTTTCAGAATTTTTTTTTTAAAAAAAAATTCTTAATTTAGCCAAAAAAAATTCTAACGCTCATTAATAATTTACAATACGTTAAGGTTCTCTCTTTTCTTTGATAATTTAAATTTGAAAACGGGCATTCTTAACCTGGTTTCCACAAATCTCAAAAAGTTCGTGCGTATTAATAAAAAAAAATACATTCATTATTGTGATATACAGAAATCACTAAAATAATTTCACTTTTCTATCTTTTATTAGTGTGCGTAATTAATTGCTGAAATAACAGCTGTATTTGTTACATGCACAGAAATAACGAATAAATTTATATCACATTTTAAATGAAGCATTTATAGAAGGAAATATTGCCCTCACTGGTACTTTGAGTTTCCTCCTTTATTGGACCTTTTTATTAAATCCCCGGCCTTATGTGATATATTTAGCACTTTGTTATTTCTTTATCGTAAATAAGAATATTAACCATTATCTTTAATACAATCTGCGGTCTCAATGTTTCCGTAATAAATAACATTTAAAGTTATTGATTTTGTATTTGTATTGATATCTGTGCTGTTATCTTCGTATAATTATTTCTTATGTCAAGAATTTAGAATAAATCTGCTGGCTATTAAAATTGCTACGTCATGGAGGCAGCACGCAATAAACGTTACATTTGTTTGAAGTGTATAACATACTGGGGGGGGGGGTATGCAAATCGTTAATATTTCAGCGCATTTCAATATCGTAGGCAGGATACTGCCTGTGTAAAAAGATTAGG
>BMAW01020302.1:403312-507767 GCA_019974015.1 Nephila pilipes
TTTTTTTTTTTATTTTGTTTTTTTTCTAAAAAGGTTGGTTATGTATGGTTTTTTTGCTTTATTGTGTTTTTTGGTTTTATAAACAAAATAATATCTTTTTTTTTTTTTTTTTTTTTTTTTTTTCTTTTTCTTTTATTTTTTTGCTCAAAACAAGAGAGTATGAAATCTATCCACAAAATCCTCGCGTTTGAGATATGAGTTTGTATATACTACCCAACGACGCTTTCCAGCAAACTTCCCATACTTTACCCACCGCTTTTGGTAAAACATTTCACAAACTTTCCTACATTCTTTGTCTCCTACGAGGGAGGAAAAAAAAGCGATTTAAAGGCGAAATTTTACTCACTGAATTTTGTTACTTCAATGTGAGATCGTTTTATCAGTAGCATTGAGGGCATTCTTCCAGGACTTTTTTAAAATTTTACTTTATAGTTCTTTTTCCATGTAACATATTACATTTTGTTTTTGAATCTGGTTTCTAGGTTGAGAAACTTTTCAGTTTCTTTGAGTTTATAGATATTTTAGTGAACTTAAAATCCTTTTATATATAAACATTTTACTTTAGCACATCTTTGCTGAACTTTATCGACTAATATTAAAAATATTTTTTCTTTCTCATATATTCTTTCAAGATGTTGCTATTGATGTTATTGTTACCTTCAGTAATTATATTTAATGCATTGTTAATTTAGCTAGGTGTTGAGTTATCAGTAAAATATGTGTTAATCATTTAATACAAACTAGCTGAGATATGATTTTATTTCATGTTTAATTCCAGTAAATCTTTTGCCTTCTTCTATTTCCGAGTCTTACACAAAATTAATGGTCGAATATGTTTGAAATATTTGAATTCCCTAAAATCTTGCCGTTTTTTCCGTTTACCAGTCTTACCCAAAATTGTGGCTTCATCGATGCAATTTTAAAACAATTGCACATTGAACCCCCCCCCCCCCCAATTAAACTGAGTTGGCATGGTATGGAAATTTGGAGAATGGGGTACCAGCTCGGGTATTGTCCTTGTCACTTGACTGAGGTTCAAAATTACAAGATCCTTCACCAATCCTCATGTTACTTGTTAGTGCGGATTTAAAGAAATAATCATTCAGACGTTCGAAAATGAACCTCGATGAATGTAAACACTCAGCTTTCGGAAATAGTGTGTTTGTTACTTAGTCGAATATGTAGTTCAGATGAAATAAAAATACTGCTCAAGGTGTTGATTTTACTCTGTACAGTATTTATTCTAGAACAGTTTTGTGAGACACCTGCTTTGCCTACCCTTTATCTCAACTAATGCTCTCTATTAACTTTATTTATTTATGTGTTAAAAATTAATTATATAATGTTTAAATATTTTTAATTGTTTGTGAAATTGTTATTTCTTGGGTCAGAAATTACTATTGTATGAATGGAACTGATTTTTTTATCCATATGCAAAATATTTATCCTTTTACGAAACGAATCCCTCCCGCTTCTTTTTTTACCCCCATTTTTCTGTCCTTTAAAGATCAAGAATAGCCTCTGTAGCTATATATTTTCTCTTAATAAATATACTAGTGCCAAAGCTTAGGAATTATAAGTTATGAAATCTATGTTCTTGTGATATGTTATATGACTGATTTTGATTTATATGTCTAGTCTACTTAATTCTCATAAAATTTGATAATTTTATTGAAATTGGAATCTATACAATTTTTATTCTGTGGTACGATTTTATTCCTAATATAATGTATTATTTCCTTTACCAAATATAATCCTGCGTACTAAAAATATTTTAATAGGTATTTTTAAAAAACTAATCACATTTTAAAAAAAATTCCAATGTCACCTGTTAAATCATATCTCTTCAAAAGATTATAATAGGTACTGATTGTCCCTTATATAAACTTATCAGTAAAATCTATGTTATAGAAATATTTATTAAAAATGTAAAAATTTATGTCATTCAACTTTGTAAACTCTTTTATTTAAAGTTTAAACTATAGGTTATAAACTTTTTTGATAGGTTAGGTTTGAATACATGACTGAACATGTTTTTAATAGGGAACTTAAAAAGAAACGGATAAAATCTTTAAAGATTCAATATAATACATATTCATTTATGTAAATTACACTGAATAACATTTTTATTTCCTGATCTTATATAAGGATCTTAAATAATTATGAAATGTAGGTACCTCAGTTGCCGTGTATTTCTACATTGATTGAAATTGAATTCTGATACGAATTTCTCTCGGGGAGCGTTATCATCTTTACTTATCAAATTTTCTGTGTTGTGCGAGTATTACAACATCGTTTTTCATATATAAAATGACTGGTTCAGTATTCGCGAAGAAACTACATTTCTGGTACTTTATAACACATTACTCGCTCTTTTTTAGGGGTTTTCATCCGCCATTTCTGCATATGGCTCGGTGAAATGCTTGAATACAGTTGGATGGCTGGTGCTTATTTCCTTTCCCCCTTCCAAATAATGGTTTTGTCCTCCGGTATATTGCTTCATATGTATTCCAACGATTCGTTTCCGGTTTTTCGTTAGATCAGTGATCTAAAAGAAGTTTTTAAATATTCTTTTCTGTTTGGAAAACGAGTTTTTTATGTGATGTCCAAAAGTGAGAAAGTAGTGCAGTGGCGGGCGGGCGCACCCGGCCTTTGACAGAGTCGTGCAATTTTTTTAGCGAGTTTTTGAAATAAAACACCTATTGAAAATAAATTTTATGTGTAAAGTGATACACTGAAGCGCTAATTTTGCAGAAGGTTTAATATTTCTAGTTTCCTCCTTCTTTTTGGCGAATCCAAACCATTCCACTCTGAAAATTACTTTATAGCAAAATGGTTTACACCAAAATCAATTGAATTAAGATCAAACAAATCATAAATGTATTCGAAAAGAAGAGCACTTAATAAAGAATGACATAATTTTAATTCAACTTTTTACTCAGAACTTATTTTTTACGCAAAATATTTTGTAAAAGAAAGAAATTACTATTAAAGGATTTATGTTATTTCTTGTATCTTCATTTATTGCGAATAATGATTCTATTTTCAGATCTGCAAAAGAGAGATTGTGATTCATGAAATTTCTTTTGTTTTCGCGATTTTTTCTTTTTAATTAAATTTTACGATTCCAATTTAACTGTAATATATATTAAATAATGATTGTATTATCATAGACTTGACTTGATATTTCTACATTTTTCATATATTTTAGAATTGATTGTCTTCTATTTTATATGAAGTTTTATTACGTCATATTTTGGGTTTGAACTGTATTTTCCCGTTTGCGCTACAATTTTTTTTCTTTCTTAATTAATCTTTGACTTGTTTATTGGCGCAGATTTCATGTATCCAAGCTTATAAACTTTCAAATGAAGCTTCGTGAATTTGTCTACATCTTTGTAAATCGGAATGAGTAAACAGTTAGAATAGAGGATTACTCAAATGATCGCATGTTTGCTTCAACGGCGTGTATAAATAACTATATTTTATTTTAATTTTTATTTCTAATTGAAACAAATTTTTTTTCCCTTTATAAAATATATTTCAGATTTCCGTCTCTTGCATTGTAATACCAAGTAGATTTTTAACTTTACTCGATAAAGCCAAAAATCAGAAATTTATCGAATATTTCTAAACTTAAAGGACACAATATGATAAATGGGTACACGCATTTCAAACACTCGAACTTATATTATAATAGTGAGGCATATTCTAGTCTGATAAAGTGTTACGATTTAAAGTTTTTCTAAGTTCTCATTGGTAAAAACAGATTATGACTATTTTATTACTTGAAACAGTTTAACTATGTCCATTATTTCAAACCGGCTAAACTTAAATGAAAATTAAGTGAGTTAGCAGCAATTCAAGTGAATAAACTTTTCCGAGTCATTCCTCAAATATTTTGCCAAATAATTGTAAACCGCAGGAAAATCCCATAATTTATATTAATTTTATGTCTTTCGGTGATTATATATATGTGGGGAAAAAAATCTTTGACTTGTATGTGTCAGAGAGAAAAATACAATTTATTTATGTAGTCTTGTGGGAGGCAACATTCATCTCATTGTTGAATGATGGGTATGATAAGCACACATCTTGGGACTCATCGGTCAGAGCTCATCCGGCACGGTTATTGGCTGTTTAATGAAGCTGAAATACTTTGGTCCGGAAGGTCAGGCTAACGTTCACGGCTCCATAACTACAATATGTGGAACAAAATTGTTTTTCCGTCTCGGCCCGGTGAACTAATTCGATTTTCACTGTTACACTACCCCACTAAATACTATGTCTGGGGCCTATAAAAGCTCGTTTCCCCGGCAACCTCTAATTCGAGTTTCTTCGGAATGACCCATTTTCCGGCCACTAAAGTTAAAATACTCTTGTTTTCGCTTTTAATCCAATTTAGGCGGTATCTGTTCACAATCGTATCTCCCAAGTTACACAAGGTGGCTTTGCGAAGGGATTTATGGTACGCTTAAATGTAAAGTGTTAGAATCGTATGTGCCCTAGATCACTGTTACTGCTGGATTTATTTCCGAAATTTAAAGGGGACATTGTATCCTTAAATTTTGTTCAAATGAAGACGAATAGTTCCTTCCTGCAGACGGACCATTTACAGTTATTAGAAAGAAATGTACAGGGTTACTGCAAGAAAAAAAGACAGTTTCTCAATAATTTATTTAAACCGAAGTATTCTTGTTTAGCCAAGATACTTACTTGCTTTTGTAGTATGAAAGTTTTTAACTTTTGTATATAACCACATTACAAACTTTCTCCATGTAATATTTTTATTGTACGGTAGTTACGCGCTTTGTAATCCATTTCGCTCGATGCGCTCAATATGGCTATGTCAACTCTCGCAAGAGCTATTATGTTGTGTTTCGAATGCTTCTTCTTACAGGCAATAGAGGGAATAGAAACACTCTATCTTTTGTATAGCCCCACGAGAAAAATATCTCCGGATGTTAGATCAGGACTTTTTGATGGCCAGCGTGTCAGTGCCATATATTAGTCTGCTGAGCGGCCAGTCTAACCATTGAAGAAGGTTTTGATCCAGATAAACTGCACTCGTAAAAACTTTCATTCTAGCTTTATGCAGTTGTGCTTATTGGGTATCCCTCCGTAATTTGGAATTGTAGAAGTGTGTCTACTTGTATAATATCCCCTTTTTGTATTAAGGCTGTAAGACTTAAACTGAGCATAAAGAAACGTTTATGTATTTCAAGACTGAAAAATGCTCTACTGGTGTAGCTTAAAGGTAAAAACTCAAAATGTTCTCGTCGTAATGCCTCATTTTTTTTTTCAATCCCTGTTTTAAACCTTCTGTTCAGATTGTATGATTATATTTAAAAATCAGCAATGATGTTTGCTTCCTTAAAAAATGGATGAAAGAATAATGAGTTGCTGTCTCATTTTTTTCAAGTCTATACGATTTATTTTCGTATATAGGATATAGACCAAATCGCTTATAAAATATAAAATAAATATATTAATGTATTGCCTTAGGAGGAATTTTAGTAAGCCCATTGACTCTATTGCTTTTATATAATTAGTGTTTGAACTTTAAATTGTTCTTAGCTGTGGGTTCAAATTCAAAAGAAAATTTTTTAAAAATGCTGACTAAATGTTTGATTCTATCGAACTTTTGGTACACATGTTTTACTTTTTTTTTATTTACAATTCCTACTAAAGATATATGTGTTCTTATTTCATTTCATCTTTGCGAAACTTCTTTTTTAAAGGGCTCTGATATCTATTTATTCATGAATATGTAAATAAATAGAGATACCAGAGCACGAGTATATATACCGGGAAAAAAAAGGAACTGTGTTTAACACTTCCAAGTCACATACCTTTACATATAAATGTTATTTCGCTAAGAATACCTAAAAATGATTTCCTAGTTTTTAGTGTTCATACTTTACAGTAAATCTAAGTGCCGGCTCGAAGTTTTTCTCTGAAATGCATATAACTTTAATTTTTTTCAGTCATGCTGTCACAGTCTGTAACTTCTTGTTATATGTTACTGATATGAGGACACTGAAATCGTTTTAAAAGGAGCTATTTTTCTGTCACATTATACTGTACTTTATTGAGAGCTTAACGCATTTACGTATAAGTTTTATAGCTATACTTAGCGTTCTGTGTGTTTCGTGTAAAGCATAGTAAAGTTAAAATTCTGTTTACTCGTATATTTTGGTATTCGATCCTCTTCATTTGTTCGTTATAAAATTAATTATATACTCATTAATGATTGCTATTAACGAATACTAGTAAACATGTCATACGTTAATATGGCTATATTGTATAAGTAATTATACAATTAGTTACATAAAAGTTTCTAGAAATTGAAATCAAAATTATCCTTTTAAGACACTTCATGGTGCATATTTGTGAATAATAGTTATTGTATAAAAATACTTAAATATATTTGCTTTTGTTTTTCTGATAGCTAAATTTAAATTCTCATGCAAGAATGAAAATAGTATGTTGAAATATTTCTTTAAATACATGTAATTTCGCTCTTTCTGTTGGAATAATGAATTATGTCTAGTCGACGTGTATTATATCTGAATTTTTTTTTATTTCTCATCAGTGGTGAAAAGTATGTTTTTATGTAAATTATTTAACATTTTATTAAACTCAAGATTTCTACCAACTTATTTAAATTTCAAAAATAGCAAATTTTGTCTTGTGACTTACCTTCTTAAGGCACGTTTGTTCTAATAAGTACAAACACATCGTAACAAGCATGAAACATTATCATATGAATGTTATATTTTAAGCAAACAAGACCTGTGTGTGCTTCGAATAAATAAATTCTTTGTTAAAATATTTTCGAAAGTGATTATCTCGCTTAAGTTGAATTTTCGGAACATTTTTTTAAAAAATTTCTCATTTTATGCATATATATACATTCATACACACACACTCATACACACGCACACACATATATATATAGTACTGAAGTGCCTGGTAAATTTGATTAGAAATATTTATTTCGTTTCAATTGCTTTCTTTGATAAAATTTTGCATTGATCGACTTTAAAAATCTTAATCTCAATTTCTGTTTAAAATACATTTTTTTTTCGCCTCTTTCTTAGCTTTCCACTTTAGCGTTTTAATTTTTATTTTTTGAAGAAAATAACTTTTATTTTATGTTTAGTGTGATAAGGATTTTACTTTAATATTGATTTATTCATTATTTGTTTTGATGCGCAACAAATAAGAAAAATCCTTTACCTGTTTTGGTACTTTTTTTCAACGAGTTAAATTGAGTAAAAATGTCTTCTTTTTTGGCGTCTTCTTTTTTTAAATATGCAACCATGAAATAAATTCCAAACGTCCGGTATTTATCACTATTATTTGTTTGTTTTTGTATGAAAATATATATTTACCAGACATTTTTTGAAAATCAAATCCTTTTGAAACGGTGTTATCATCTCTGTTGCCTTATTATTCATACTTGTAAACTAAATTTGTTATTAACACTTTTAACATTGTTATGTTATGAGAAGTGTTAGGTATTATCAACTGCTTCAAAAGTTTGCTTTATTGATAGAAGTTTCGTGCTTTTTGAGCATCTAGAGTTTTCTTGATTTGTTATAAATAAATAATTAGATAACAAAGAAAATTTTCTCATTCAAAAGGAAAAAAAATTCTATTCATGTAGAATATATATATTCTACATTAATTAAATTGTCAATTATTCAAAACACGTTTTTAATGTAATATGTTTATTTATTTATACTCCTTTTCTTTTCTGTTATTCTTTATTATTAATTTGTATCGTTTACGTCGTTGGTTAGAGTACTTTTTTATCCATTTGTGCATGTTTTATTTCTGAAATTTTTAATGATAATAAAAACTAGTAAATTATTATGAATAAAAATAAATTGCCTCGTAATTTTGGTTGCTATAATGTTAAAATATTCATTTAATTTCAAATGCAATTTCTTTATGTCATTCATTTATTTAATGATCCTTTTATTACGTGTTTTTAGTTTTAGAATTGATTTTTAATAACCGTTTTGTTTCATTCCTCTTTAGATAAGAATTTTATTTTATCTCGTATTATCGAATATTTAAAACTGTAGCGAATTTCGTGGTTATGTAAGATTCGGAATGTTTTCTTTGTTTGTTCTGCGGGATTTGTTTGTATGAGAATAATGCAAATTTTGAATGAAGTACACAAAAGCTGTTAATTAAATATAAATTGCTGACTATTAATTAAAGTGTGTTGTGGTAAAACATTCATTCCTTATTCGCATTAATACTAATCTAATTCCTTAAGACTTGATTCGCGTTTGAAAAGAAATGTCATATTAAATTGCTGAAACAATGCATGACGTATGGAAGAATAGCTTTGTTTATCTGTATTAAATTTTAAATTGCCTCTTTCTAGAAACTAGCGGGATGTAAATAGAGCTCGTTCCCTGAAATCTTCTTGTAAATTTGATTCTCTTCTTTCAATATCTAATGCCCATAAGGGTTTCTAAAATGAAGATATTCTCTATAGAATCGAAGTAAAAAGGACTATGTTTTCTTACTTCCATGTCTTCCCTAATTAGTTGAATAAAAGCTTGTTTTTAATATTTCGAGCCAATTAAGAATCGAAAATATTTCACTGTTATGTATTGCCGTTGTGTAGGAGTTACTTTTTCAGCCTCGGGCAATTCTCTTCCTTGTATTGTTGGGTTAAGTTATTGTCAAAGCTAGTTTATTATAATTTAAAAGATTTTTTAATGGCTTGTATTGATATTCTGTATTGGATACATGCATATCCAAATTACTATTTTAAGTCAATTTTCTGCTAAGAATGTAAAACAAATTCTATTAGAATATGAATCAAGTTTTTTAAATGCAAACTCTATTAAAGTATAAATCAATTTACTGGGTTAGTTAAGTTATCGAAGAAATCCGTGTAATATGCAGATTATTTCAAGTGGAGGGGATTTATTATTGATTTCTCATACTGGTGGTGAAACATATTTAATTTTATTCGGAAGGAGGAAAAACGTATAAGATGAAGAATCGAAAACTAAACATAATAATTTGAATCCCTTTCCTTCTTGTTTATTTATACGTTAGTAATTTGCTTGTGTGTAGCTGTTTCGTTTGGAAAATCTCGCATTATGTAAGTATAAATAAACATTGACCTAAGCTGCAAAGCACTAAATTTTGTTAAAAAGTGAAAATCTTCGGGGTTTTTTGTTTTTGCTATCTATCTTATTGTTAACGAATCAACATTTTGAATAATTAATAAATATTCATTTATTTTATATACAATTTCTCTCTTTCTTCTTTCAGGTATTAAAAGGTCAACTTCCATTAATTCAAAGTTTAGTTTGTTAGGAAAAAAAGTACAATAAGTTTATCTCACATTTATCTATTTTACCTTATGATTGTTATTCTACTGCGCATTTAGAAAGCTGCACATGATTCTGGAACGTTAAATAATTATAAGTATTGTTAGAAAATCAAGTTGTTTTATTGTATTAATGACTAGTTCAGTAGGTTTAATTCTATATTTATTCATTAATTTTAACAATATTAATTTCAGTGGCTTCAGAATATATATATATTATAAGAAACACGTAATATATATAAGTAACAATTGCTAGCAATTCACACTTATTTCTTCTAAGAGAAACGCTGCAATATTTGTTTTTCTTAATCCTGTTAGTTATTCTTTCTGTTTCTGATCAGATACACTATGTTTCTAACGGCATACCATGTCTGTCTAGAAAATTGAATTACCAAGGAAGACTCATTGAATCAACGGAGATACACTTATTTGCTTAGATTTATGCGTTATATTGCTGTCAGAAGAAGAAAAAATGTTTCTGTAAACAAGTGTGCATTTCCCCGTTCTAACAATAAAAAAAAAAATAATAAATTCCATACCTTCTAGCATAAGGAATAGATTTTTGGATTTTGGAAGGGCAGGTGGCAAAGTTACACAGACATCTACATCCTCACAATGTCGGCTACAAAAACAGAGTCCTGTCAGTTTTATTGGCTTTGTGATATTTATCTTACACCAGGCATCTCTCACGCCATGGATGTCATTGATTTCGTCCTTCTCTCTTTTACGGAATAGGAGCAGGGAGAGACTGATCAATGATTCCCAATTCTTCTTAGCTTTCTCATTTTTCGTTTTTTTTTTTATATATATACACACATTTTTTTCTTCTTTATTATTATTAACGTCATTTTCCCCCTTTTGCTGTGAACTTTTGGTTCATTTTACCTCTCAAATCATCCGTACGTATATATTATTCATTCGGGTGTAGGGTTAAAAGAGAAAGTGACGCAAATGTAGATGTGGTAGCGATATACCAAGAAAAAAAATTAATGAAATATATGTATTTTTTTCCTCCCCTCCAGAAAATTTCTTTGAAAAATGCTTTGTGTTATCTAGACAGAATGTTAGGAGTGACAAAATGCTAAAAATGACAAAGTTGTGTATTTTGTAAAAAAGTTTTCGTGGCCTGATTTACCTGTTATTCATTAATTTTGAATTCCTCTATCCTACGTCTTTGAATTGTTAGAATGGAATATTTTTCCTCTCTTGTGAATCGTTATTTTTGAAAAGTCCAAACTGAATTTCACAGAGATGGAAATTCAAGAAAGGTTGTAGATTTCAGATTGTAAATTTGAATTATTTTATTCTTGAAATGTCTTCATGATTGGTAAGTATTCATTTTTACTAATTATGAAAAATTCTTAAGTTGCACTCTATCAATTTGTTCTAATAAGTTAAACAAAAGAAATTTAACACCTCCTTTACTCGAAAGTTCTTGACTTAATTTTTAGTCTTGTTGCTTTCGACAATGGTAAAGAACAGTAATTGACTTACTTATCTTTAAATTTACTTTACTTCTTCGATCAATAATTGTTTCGCATGACTTTCATCTCTCACACTAGTATAATTAACCGCTTTATGTTTGTTATATTCGAAGTAACGAAAGGTAATCTCTTAAATTAAAACTTGTGAGGAGAAAGTTTGAATAAAGTTTATTTATTCAGGATGAAAAGTTATTTAATTAAAATTTATTCCAGAATTTTAGGTGATTTATTTATTTTTAGTTTCATAATATTGTGATATGCTTCTGTGATTTCTTGTTATATTTTATTACATTAAAGAAATTGAATAAAATATGTTGCATAATGTATCTATAGGAGATAAATTCATTGTAATTACGTGAGATAGTTGGATTAAAATATTCATTTGAGTAGTTAATTTGAAATATTCATTTATTAAATATTCATTTGATTAATTAATAATTGCAATATGTTCTCTTTCTCTTTCACGCTGATTTATGGCAGCCATTTTTCATCTTAATGGGTTTTTACTTTTCTTGATATTTTAATTTCTGTTAGAATAGGGACAGATTTATGCTTCTGTAAAATTTTATTTCTTCATCTTTTTGATTAATACTACATATTTTGAATTTTAAGTAAATTTCACGATCATATGTCTAATAATTTTTTTTAAAAAGAATGTATATTTTCTTTCTATAATTTCCTGTTAGGTTTTCAGTGTTGTTTTGATGAATGACAAAGTCGCGTTTCATTTTAATACATTTTATGGTATTGCTTTTACTAATTTTAAAAGATAATTTTTTTTTTCTGTTTAATATTAATTATTTTATATTTCACTGGCTCTTTCCTTCAGATTCCTTGCAGTTATGTAAAGTATTGTGATTAACTGCATGTTTGAAATGGTACATCATGTTCTCAGAATCTCTCATATGTTATTGCTACTTGTTGCTTTATTCCGATGAAATGAAATATACGTTCGAGGACCGCGTAGTAAAGTACGAAAAGGAAAAAGAGATAGGGGAAAGGATAGGGGGGAAATGGTATTATCCGCGTATTATTGATCGCGGATTCCTTCACTGCATTTATGAGTGCAGCTCATCTTCCTGAAATATAGGTCTGAAGAACTGCAGTCGTAAAACACAGTTGGAACATCTGTCGTTTCCATAATGCAAAAACCTTTTCTTGGTCGATGAAAGGAAAATAACTCCTCCTTTCTTTTTATCCTGAACCCCCTTTTTTTTCCTTCTTACCTAGAATAAAATCTCGCGACCCCCTTTTCTGTACATAGCGTGATTGGAAGCCTTCTTCTTGAACGGTCTGTCATTATTTACTGTCTGGTTGCTCTTTAATTGATTAGATGGGCAGGGTTTTGAACGTGACTTCAAAAGCACCATCTGCTTTTCGTTATTTTTGCGCCGAAAATTTTCGGAAATGAAATCTCTGAATGACTTTCTAATGCTGGTTAACTGCTTTTCGAGGCCTGAGAGTTCGTGCCATAAAGACATCGATTTGCATATTGTTTTATTTCCACAAGCGAAACGAAAGATGTTTGCCACCCACCAAAAGCTCTTTGTGAAACTGAGATTGCTTTCATTGCAGTTTGTTGATTACTTTGCCACGCATAGGGAGAGACTCAATGTTTTAAATGCGTGCGAAATTATTTTAAACTTATTTTTATGCTTGTGTGTTTCTTAGTGTCGGAACTGAAGGATTGTTGCATATTTATGCATGTAAAAATGATTTTAAGAATTTGACGTTAAATTGTTCGAAATATTTTATTTTGCGTTGTTTGTGTTAATTGTTTGTTAATGTCATTTTATGCAGTGTTTTCTTGTTTGTGCCGTGCAAATAAAAAATCGATATCTAAAAAAGTGTTAAGTGTAGACATTTTTTTCCCAACTTAGATAACAATTTATGTTCACTGATGATTCTATTTATGAGAACGGGAGAGAAACTTAAAATATGTAAAGAAGTTTTTAGAGCAGAGAAAAAAAAAGTGGTAATACTGGAAAAGCAATTACAATGTGCAATAGAGAATTAAGTTCTACATTTAACGTTACCTGAATTGTTGATCATGAAAAAATGAAATAATAACAATGTATAATATGGTTAATAATAAATGCAAAGTTGTTGGGTTTTTTTGAAATTTTCCTGTCTTTCGAAATTTTATTGTTACCACCATCTTTGTCATTTATAGATAACATTATAAAAAAAGTTATTGAAGGAAATTTTGTAATATGGAAATTGATTTTTATAAATTATATCGGTATTGTAAAATGAATTTAATCGTGGTATTTGATTACTGGTAATTTTTGTGAAAGAAGAAATGATATTCAAAGCAGTGTGAAAGTGATATTCGTAATCGGGTAAAATGAAATAATAAAAGAGATTTTCAATAACTGATTTTTTCCCCTCCTCCCTTCCAATTTTTTTTTTTTTTTTTTTTTTTTTTTTTTTTTTTTAGTTTTTCAAAAATTTAAAATCAATACTGGAAAAAAAAAATGGTGTAAAAACCTAAATTAGTATGTATTTTATTTATTTATTTTGAAAATCATTTCTGTTTTTATTTATTTCAAATATTTTGCTGTATTGCATTGTTTAAATACCTTGATTGAAAATTGCTTTCAAAAAGATTAGTACACTATAAAATTGTATTCTAAACTTTTGTCACTTTTAATCGTCTTAAAACTCATTATAGAGTTTAATCTTTAATAATATCCACTATTTAATTAATTATGCCTCATATTCCTTAAGATCATTCCTTATTTATTTTGCGTTAAGCTCTTAAGAGAATTCTGTTTACAAACAAGGCTTGAGATGTGTGAACTAATTTAAGTAGATGGAAATGACGAGATATAATATTCTTCAACTTCGGAAAAGAGATCATACAAAATTTCTTCGATGCAGAATTTTCGTCTGCAGTGGTACACTTTTGCGGAATCTAAGCCTGAAACTGTCTTTGGATATGAAACTTTTGAACCTCTTGTGGCTCTTGCGTTGGGAAGCTGATTAATACTCGAACCCTCGTGCTACAAGCAGATTGTGGATAACTGTCCCTGTTTGGGGAAGGCGTGCCTGTAATATCGCCGCTTTCTTCCATCTCATCAAATCTACCTCCCCCCCCCCCACCTTCCTTCCTTCAATATAAAATTCTTAAGTTATTTAGTACTAATTAAAGCTTATCATCGAAATGCATCTGTCCTATAATATCGTTAATGGAATTAATGGGTCCACTCCTTACCTTCCTATTTGAGATTTAACTAGACCATGATCCGATATTCGAAGTTACCGCCACTTACGTTTAAATGGTGCCTCCTCTGTGAAATTGTATTCGTTGAATTACATTTTGGATAAAATGAACTGGGCTTGTAATGAATATTTAGTATGGCCATGAAGATAATCGTTTTGCGCTAGTTGCACCTTTCGCTTTCCTGAATTTTTCAATGATTATTAACAAGACTGAAGTAGATTTTCATCTTTTAATATTGGATTAATATATGTGTATTTTGTATTTAATTTTTTATTCTGAAAGAAAGAAGAATACTCTCATCTTCATTATTGCTTTCGTTGATACTAGATAGTGTTTAAATATGTGTATAAAAATTCATTAAGTTAAAATAAAAAAAGAAATGTTTCTGTTCGTTTATGAAATCATCTTAATAAGCCTATCGTAAATTGAGATTTTATTATTGTAAGGTATTAATAAAATGTCTGAATTGTGAAAACGATCTTAACTCCTTATATTTCTGTAATTTTTTTTTTTTTTTTTGTAACATTTCATAACTTGATTAGATATTCTTAATAAATATTCTTCTAATAGTGTTGAATAATATCATAGGAAGAGTTTAGATTTCAATGTATTTTCTCACGAGATTTATAATCGAATATTCTCAAAGTAAAATCCTAATTGAGCAAAAGTATTTTTTAATACTATGCCATTGTCAAATTAGAATTAAACACCTTCTATTTTAAGATTAAACGTTATTTTTAAACCAGTCATTTTTACTTTTTCTTCTTCCCTTTTTTTCGAGCTAGTGTTTGTTAAACAACATACTAAAATGTTATGGAGGGATTGTTTAAAACTGAATTTTTTTTTGTATTTCTGTAACATTTTCATTTTCATTTCCTCAATGTTTGCTGTGCTGTTTTTCCTTTGATACTTTGTTTAAACTTTCTGTTGAAAGTTGTTTAATTCGTTCGATACCATTACATGAAACCGAAAAATACATAAAACTTCACAATTCCAATTGTGAACTATACATAAATTGTTTTCTTTTATTCGAAAAGGGTACGTAAACTTTCCTCCCTCCTTTTAGTTTTCGAAGTATGCGTCTATATTGGAATCTAATTAAGAATTTTTGTGAACCATCTAATAGGCACTTTTTATTGGTGCTTACTAAAGTGAAGTAATTTGGAGCTCGAAATCTAAATTAAAAGCATCGAGTTGATTTTCTTATTTTCTTTCCTTTTATTTTTTTCGCTAGCGCTCCAGTATAGTCTTGGTTCTCACCACATTCTCTACCTTTATTTGTTTCGAGCTTTTGAAGGTGAAGATTATTAGTATTTAACGAATGTCGTGAAACGATAGAAAGTGTGTATGTGTGTGGCTCAGATTGTCTTGTGATCAATAAAGATCACATTTTTTCCCCCCCCCCCCCTTTTTCATCCTTCTTATTCCATTTTCCTCTCAAGGCCGATGGACCGGAGGAACTTTCTCTATTTTGGCAAAATCCATCGTCCCGAGAAACAAAAATGTTTTATTTCACTTGGTGGCTTTCAAATACTTAAAATCCACTTGTTCAGCAAATTCGAAAGCTTTTTCGAGAAAAGGGGAATTTTCTTCCGTCAAAATGTTTTTTTTTTTTTTTTTTTTTTTTCCTTTTTAACTTCCGTCTCTGCATTCCTTTTCCACTTTTCATACGTAGTATTTCAAAACTTTTTTGGTATAATATAGAATTGTAAGTAGAATGCATTGGAAGCAGCTGGGCTTATTAGTGTGAATTCTTTTCCTATTTTTTTATTTTTTTTTAATTCCACCTTTTCCTTTTAATGCGTTAAGCATGCCCGAAATAGAAATTTTCTTCTATGAAAAGGGTCTTTAATGGGAAGAAAAAAGTGGTCGCTGTATCTGAACAAATGGCAAAAGTTTTTAACTCTTGTAGTTAGAAATGTTTCTTTTGAAATGAGTTGCGTTTCAAAGGTGTATCCTTTCCCCCCCCCCTTCCCTTATTATATATTCTGATGTCTCACTGGAAGGGGAAAAAAATTCTCAAATTCATGAATTTAGACTTATTAAAGCTAACTTGTTTATATTCCCCCCTAAACCTGAGAATTGTTGAAATTCTTTGAATTAAGAAATAACTTTATTCTCTCTCAGTTATTTTGTTTTTGTATTACGTTTAAAGTTATTTTAATAAGTATTTTGTGTGTTGTACTTTAAAAATTTTCTAAAAATATAATGAATTGCATATTTGCTTTTGTCTTCGATTGAATTAATAGCACATTTTTCTTGCTTTCTTTTTCAACTCCGTACAAAACATGTCATTCAATTGCGCAAACCGTCTGAGGTTTCTTTTGTAGCAATACAAAAGGAAATTATTTTTAGATACATTTTTTCACGGCTCAGACTAGACATATGCTCTTCTATTAACAAAAATAATGAATTGACGTTTTCAACTCGCTGTGGCAATTTCTTTGCTATCTTCTATTTTGCTTGAGTTTTTTTTTTTTTTTTTTTTTAAAAAAAAGCTTTATAAAAGAAAAGTGCATTCCCTCTACCCCACCCCTGAAATGTAAATAATAATAATAACAATATGATTAGTTTGTATTTTAATTCTTTTCTGCAGCTGAAATATGTGAGAGAAGCGAGTATTTTGAAATAAGTAGCTTGAATTTGTCAACATCGTTACATTTTATCGCATGTGAGTCGGCGTCAACGTAGCAATGAATGTTTAATGAAAAATAATTAATATTTCAGGAAATAAATATTTTGGTGTTTCCCTTTTTTCATACTGAATTTATTGAAAAGTATTATGTAATATCATCAATTGCTTGCATTTTTTTCTTTTTTATTGTTGTGTATTATTATCATTGTTTCTTTCAAATTATTTTTCAAAAATTATTATCCACCTCACACTTAATATTTGATTCATTACAAAGCGTATTAGGTAATCATAAAGTTTATGAAAATATAAGAACAAACTATGTGTATTGTGTGTATATATACTTTAATGATAATTTTTTATATAATGCACTTAAGTTTTCAATATGTAATATAAATATATTATCTGCTTATTCAAAATTATTATTAAAAAAAAAAAAAAAAAAAAAAAAAATGGTTTTTAAAAGTATAGTAAAAGTCCTTTAAAATGTGTGTGATAATTTAAGATATATTTTGATATTAATATTAAAAGCCATGTATATATTTAGCAATTACTGAGTTTAAAAAAGCATCTATTTTACTCTTATTATAAGTATCATTTTTGTTCGTATCTCTATATAATTAGGTCTCATAATATAGTTTGGACGTATTGATTATATTTTCATTAGGATTTTTATCACATCTATGGCTGCAACAGAAGAATATAACTTGTCATTGTGTAAAATATATTTTCTGTTTAAAAATGCTTTGTTCTAACTCTTTTCTATTACTTTTACACTTTTTCATCATTTAAATCTTGCATAGAGAGTTTCTGATTCAGATATTGGCGTGATGAATAATTTGTTCGGGCTTTTATTCGGAAACTTTTGTTCATTGAAATTATAGAACCCACCATTTATTTTTCAAATATGTATAATCCTTAAAGTTTTTTGACTCATTGTTTTCCTGTAATTAATTATTCTTATGTTACTTGTATATAATTTAAATCTTAAAGTTATTGCTTTAAAAATGTATTGTAACAGTTTCGAGCATTGTGATTTTTTTTATATTTGCATATTGTTTTATTATTTGTTCCCCCTCCGATAAGATTCGGGGGGGGGGACAAATAATTTAGGAAATATTTATTCCTATAATTTCTCATTTTTCTACTTTTTGGGTCTGATTCATGTTTGAAAATGCATGTTCTTCTTCACGAGAAACGGGGTATCTTTTTGCATGCATTCATTTTCTGTTGTCCCCCCCCCCTAATAAATGAATTATTGCATTAATAAAATTATTAACAAACATCATTTAAAATTAGCTTGAATTTTTTTTAAAAAAAAATATCATAGCATCAGTATCCATGAAATACACCTTATGTTTGACTTTTATAAAAAAAATTGATGAAAAAACTTAAAAGAAGTGTTTTCTTTTATAGCTTACTCAAATATTTTAATTTATTGTAGAAAATGATTGGAAGAAGTGCAAAAAGGTAGGAATTTATGTGTATCTTTATTTTATGATTCAGATTAATGTTGAATTATTTAGAAGCTGATCCAAATAAAAGCTGACAAGGAATATTTATTTATATGTAAATTGAGTTTCACTAATTTTAAAAATTATACCTTGCTCATATTACCATGACACAAAATTATCTTTGAGCAATTGAACTCATCTTGGAAATCTTTATTAAAAATTTTATTTAATAAATTGGAACTAGCATCCAAATAACACTGTGAATTATTTTCTATTAATTTTAACTTATAAAGATATTCTTTTATTTAGGAAAAAGAACTGTACCTATTAAAAGATCGCGAAAAGAGTTGGATTTTGATCATATAAATCCATTCATTCTAGCATAAAACTTATTATTTATTCATTAGTTTTTTAAATCTCAAAATTGTTTTTGTGTAGTTGTGAGTTTGCCTGTCAGATTTTTCAAAGTTTAAACTACCATTCTTCATTCATTTTCTTATTGCCTATTCACCCTATAGAACCAGGTAAAACTTTCGATGTAATATTCAGAGAAAAATATGTTTAAAAATAGACCTCTCTTACTTTCTGTTAAAAATAAGACACATTTAGTTTGTAACTTAATTTTAATGTCGAGAATCAAATAAAATGTATCAGAACTTTTGTTACTTTCTTGAGAAACCATGAGTAAATTTCAAATTGCGTGAGTTCCCCCCCCCCTTTTTTTTTCCTTCCATTTGTGGAAATGCTATCGACACTTAATGTCTCTAAAGAATCATAAAGAAAGGGATTTGATGGAATAAAATATTTACTCTGATTTCCCTTACGAGTTCGAATATTGTTTATTCTCTGTAAAATCGTTTTTACCTCTGGCCACGTGTCTGTTCTGAGAAACTTACAGAGCTGTTTGTGTAATATTGACCCGATTTCTGATTTGAGTGTACTTGCACTTTCTTTTAAATTTGTTAAATTTAGTATTTTTCCATTGACATAAGATTAAATGTTTGTCATTTTCATTCTCTAAATACTCTTAAACTTCCGAAGAGGGTGTGTTGTATGTTTTCATTGTGATTTACGTTATAGCTATTATAAATGACTTCAGGACTTATTTCTGATTTCGTTACTTAAATGATAGATTGGTTGTGAGTTATCATTGTTGTGTATTTTTTCGTTGGTGTTGTTTTAATATTATATTTGTTGATAATATCTGTCTACTTTTTTTTTTTTTTTTTTGTTTCTTTGTTTAGTTCGGATATTGCAGGGAGTAGAATCGACTGTTTTTTTTTTTTAAAAAAAAAAATTTAAATATGAGAGTTTGAATTATTTACATATGCAGTAGTTCATGAATATCAACACAAGGCAAATAGGCAAAATCCTGAATTTTTGATTATTTATTCCTCTTTTATTTGTTTTTTATGTGTTTATCTTGAATATTATCTTTGACTTCTTAGTTCTTTTTTAAGTTAAACGAAATTTCATTAACTGATGTTAAAAAATGAACTCCAGATTGTGTGTGCGCGCGCGTGTGTTTATTGTAAAATAAGCAAATGAAACAGCTGGAGGTTTGAAGGTTTGTCTTATCGAACATCTAGTTATATTGGCTAAAAATAGCATATTCTTGACTTCAAATCTGTGGAATTTATGACACTTCGGTTTCAATCTCCGCTCAACAACAGCTTTTCTTGTTATGTTTATGCATTATACATGATTTTGGAATTTTTCTTAAAGTTATAGTTACACAAGTTTATTTTGTTAATTGTTTACCTGGTTTCATTTTATTTATATATTTTAGTTTTAAATCTCTGTCTGCGTGTATGTGCTGGTTGTTATTGTTAAATAATGCGTTGTAATTCCCGGAAAATATTCAGTTGTTTATTTCTCCCAACTAAGCAAAACTTTCTATTCAACATTGTTTTCTCATAATTTTTGCATCATACTGATATATTTGATTTTCCCCCTTGTTAACCTAAATTCCCGGAAATCTGCCTTTTTTTTACTCCAGGAATTTTAATTAATACTGTTATAAAAGGTTGCGCTAAATTCTTCATACCCTTCAACCATAGTATATATATAGTTGTTATTTTTCTAATATTTCAAAACTCTTTCCAGGAATTTCATAATTTCTTTTTCATCCTTCCGGGAAAAATATTTCTATCTGTATTTATGTATTATTTCCGTAATTGCCGTCAGATATTTTTGATAAAGTGAAAAACTGCTTTCAAGTTGAACGTTGAATTATTTGTTTTATTTGTTTATTTTTTTTTTTTAAATTCAATATGATTTGAGTTTTCTCCGAATTGTTTTCGTAAGAATACACACACACACACACACACACACACACATATATATATATATATATATAATTTTGGTTTTAATTTTTTTTTTTCTTGATTGTTAACGACTGTGATAAATCCCCTGCTTTATGTTATAACTTTTAAGTGTTGATAAACATCGATAAAATGCGTAGTTTTTGTGGTAGAAAGAATATTGATTCGAAATATGGATCTAATACGTAATAAAATGAAATACCGATAACGGTGTTGATATACTTTTTCTATACATAAAGAAAAAAAGATTTATTGTTTATGGGAGATTTATATCTCCTTTTTTTTTTTTTTTTTTTTTTTTTTTGTTGCATGTCCTCCATGAAATATATGTCAGAAACAAAAAAAACAATATATCTGGGAAAGTTGTTTTTTTTTTATCTCATTTTGGTGAAATAATCTCCAATATTTTTCCATTTACTTTTGAAAATAACTCAATTAACTATAGAGTGAAATAACATCAATCCATTAAATAGAAATTCTTGAGTGGTAAAAAGAATATATGTTTTTCCCCCCTTCCCATAATTGGATAAATATCAATTTATATTATTCTTTAATGAAAAGAGTGTGTATTTTTTTCTACTTTGTTTTTCTTATACGCTTCTACTTTTTTAATATATATATATATATATATATACACACACAACTCTTATGACGAGGTTCGCTTTATTCATCATTGCGACAAAGTAGGTGTACTTGATTTATAAGGTTGTGTGAATGCGAAGTATTGAAATCTTAAAATGATTCTTTCATTTATAAATGAATAGTTGATAAATAAAGTCGAAATATTTTGATGGGATTCAAAGTTTTTAAATGAGTAGTTCTTAACATTGTTTCATTTAGATGTACTGAATTAGTATTCAGACTGTAATTTGCTATTCTGCCTCGAAAGGCTATATATTTCTGTCAAACAAGTATTTTTTTTTTTTTCCTTTCATTGATTGAAATTCAGTGATTAACATTTTCCCGCGGAAGAAAGTTTCTTATTTCGATAAGGGGAATAAACATTTCCTGTGGACTGACTGAGGGAGTGTTATCTATGTGTGTGTGTACGGTTCTGGAGGTAGTTTATTTTTATTTTCTTCTCTTTATATATGTAACCTGAGAGTGTATTTCCGTAGGGCCTGACAAATACTAATTCTCTTGAAGGGTTCTCGACAGGCGTTTGAGGGATCCTGCCACTGCTAATCAATAAAGGCAGTTTCTTTATATGTAAGTTTAGGGTTACCCTCCCATTCTCTATTTCGCTGTTTCTGGCATCGGTTTTGTTGGAGAAGTTATTAACTTTTCTAACTTCTTTTTTTCTTCTTCCCTAATGTATGTATTTAGGACACATTTAATTATTTTGGCATCTAAAGTGTTTCTTTTCTTATCAGTAAAGAAATTCATACGTGTTAATTAAAGCGAATCTCTGAATGTATCTCTTCAATATTCATTTGTGTGAAATTTTTTTAAAACTATTTATTTCTTTTTTTTTATTACTCTAAAAAAGAAAATAATTCAAATGAGATCGCTGTATGGAAAATGCCCCCCTGCTTTAAGTTAAAATGATTGAAACACTTCGTTTGTTCAACAAAATGTTCTTTAAATCCGCTTATATATTTTAGGCCACATGCCAATTTATGCTGGAATTATTCGGGGCGCTACAGTTTTTGTTGTATTCTCTGAGCAAAATGCATATTCTGGAAAGTGTTGATATATGGCTTTTATTTTGTTAGTACGTTGTTTGGAAAGATGCAGTTCAAATCTTTTGGAATTTAATTGAGTGGAATGGAAAAAGAAAAGTGCAAACCATATTTTATGTTTGTATGTGTTTCAGTAAATGTATTTGTACATGTGTTGGCGTACATAAAACAACTAATAATCCTTTTCAAAATATTAACTTGAAAAGGTGCTAAATTCATTGACTAGGCAATACTTATTGTAAATAATTTACTGTTGTAAAATACAGTATCTTAGCATTTTTATGAAAATAAATAAATGGAAAGTTTAGAAAGTTAATTTCTAATTCTGTTAAATGATGAATTAAAAGTAATTAATTTTCAGTGTTTTGCAAAGAGAGAGAGAGTTCATTACAATGACATGGATTGAAGTTATATGAATCAAAAAAATTCGTTTAGGTTATTTAAAATTGTAAATTTATCATTATTATTGATAATTCTTACTTTTTCTTTCGTTTAGTATTTAAATTTAATTAGAATATAATGTTTTAAAAACTATTGAATGAACTACATTAAAAGTAAATTATTTTTAAATGTCATGAAGTAATAGCAAGTATTCTTCTAAAAATAATAAATATAAATAATAGGTTTATGTTTTATTATTATATTGCTTTAAAAAAGTAGTATTATAAACATGTGTGTGATTTTTTTTTTTTTTTACTGCTTGCTTTCTAAATATAAATATATAAATCTTTCTTAATACTATTTTTCTACAAATTTGCTTCAACATTTTCAGTTTCATTTGGTTTATTATTAATAAAACTTTCAAATTTAATAAATGCTTTATTTTTAATATTTAGTGGCGTGCTCGTTTGTATGATAAAAAATTAATAGATTTATGTTATTGTACCCAGATAAAAGTATTCATGCTGAAACCATAACCATGAATTTTTGACGCGGTTTTGCATGTACGGGTATTTAATATATTAAAATTTTGTTTGAGTTAACGCGCCAAACTTTATATATTAAATGAGCTCATCAGGGGTATTTGTTAATGCAACCAATTTACTTATAGTAATTACCTGTAATGATTTAAATAGTTTTTTTATAAACCTTTTTTTTTTTTTATCAAAAAATTGTCTTTTTTTTTTCGCCTTCCGAGAATTTTGTAGTAAACATTTATGTAAAGGGTTATTGCGTTTGATTGACTATAAATATATTGAAAAAGCAATGGTTGGAATGTAATGTAGTCGAGAAATACGTTTCATAAGTATCCTTTTACAATATTATCTCAGTAATTCGGCAGATATTGGACCAAATCCCCGCTGGATTACTGGAAAATCACTCATAATAACGCATTTAAACAACAAAGACTACGTATTATTGTTTAAAATTTGATACAATACGTGCAAATAAAGTGTCAAATACACGGAATAACTAACAGTACAAAAAATTAACTGTTTCTTATTGACGGCCTTTATTATTCCTTTGAAGTAGAAAGCATAAAATAACGTCTGTAAGGCTAGTTTGTGTTTAAAAACGCCGGATAACTGACAGGGATTGTAAGGTGAAGTGCCCGATTCAGGGAGTTTACGTAATTCCTTAGTAATTTGATATTATATTTAAAATACCATTTTCAAGGAATGAATAAGAAAATAAAATTTTCGTATGAATTGTAATCTGAGAATCTCACTAAGCTTGTAAAGTGTTTTTATTACTCCTATTCTCAAATTCTTCTAGAAACTGTTTCCAAAAAAAAAAGACATTCCCAGGAAATTCGTTATATACTTGAGCGCCAATATTGCTTTTTATAAGATTGCCGTTGAATTTTGTTTGTAACAGGAGCTTCAGTTTAAGAAATGATTTTTCTTTTCAGAAATCATCTCATCTTTCAACATAGCTTTGTGTTTGGCGAAAACTCTTTTTCGACATCTTTCTGAAGAAAAAACGGTTTCTGGAAAAATTGATTTTTCGAACACTGTGTTATCTTATTTACAGTTCTGTGTAATCTTTTCATATATATTAAATTTTCATTTTTCTTGGGCGTATTTCAGTAATACATTTATACCCAGAGCATGTTTATATATATATATATATATATATATATATATATATATATATATATATATATATATATATTAATTGACTATTATGTACTTTTTTTTTTTAATTCTATATCAACATTTAAAAAAATCAATTATCTTACGCTTGAATAACTTTGCATCTTATCTTTGATTTTATCATGTATCAGATTAATAATTTTACAATTACTTGTTTCAAATTTCGAATAATGGTAATTGAAATCAAAAATTCGAGAATTAAGATTATGTCAATGTAATTAAGAATACTGATTAGTGTAGGTAGATAAATATCACGAGAATTTAAGACATTAATTGTTACATTTCCCGATTCATTTCCATCATCCTTCTCTACTCTTGTTTTTACTATAAATAAAGTTATTCATCTTTATCGATTAAGTTCTATTTCCGTGTGGATTATTGATTTGATCTATTACATAAAAAATACCACAGGATTAAGAAATGATAGTTTCTTATGAATAGACCATGCTTAATCCAACAATCAAACCATTGTAGGTTTTTTTCTGCACATCTTTTTGTGATTCTCAAGATTGGCCTAGTAATATTCTCTAATTCTTATTTTTCGATCTGGAAAGGTCAAGTAAAAAATAATCATCCAAGTCACATTCACACTGATAAATTTTTATGAATTAAATAAATTAAAACTTTTCTCGTTCTTTCTTCTTGTCATAGAATCTCTTTTACATCTGATACTTTCAGTGGCTGTTATTAATATGCTGTAATAATTGTCGTTAACTTGATTTTTTTCCCCTTCGTCGTTTCAGAAATAACATTTCCGGATTCCTTAACCTCCCCCCGTTTTCTATGATAATCAAGACAAGGAAAAGGAAATGTAATGCTTATTTCATTTATATTTATTGTTAGTTTGTTCGTAGCAGATAAAAGAAAAAGGAGAGGGGAGATATTCTTCTTTATATTCTGAAATTACCCCAGTGTTACGGTGTTATTGATTAAAAGTATTAATCATACATGTTAATGTTCCACTGATCTGCAAATTTTCGCTCTTTTTTAGGAGACTTTTCTTCTTTTTTCCCCTCTCTTTGTATTTCAACTTTTTCTTCTTTTTTGTTTACTTAAAAAACTAAAAAATTATTGCGTACTCAATTTAATTAAATAATAAAATTATGATCAATTTTATCATAATTAGTTTTTTGGATGGGGATTATTTTTAGTTTTCTGAAATAATAATGAAGCAACATCTGTTATTTAATAACATTTTTTAAATTGCTTGGAAATTATCTTATTAATTGAATATTTTGTCTGAAGAATAATATTTCTGTCTGTTTCCTATACATCTTAGCTTTACTAATTTCACAAGATTATTATATATAATTGGTATCTTCTGATTTGAAATTTTTACCTCGGTATTAAATGTAAAGAATTATAACCTAACCTAATATATATCTTGCACAATTTTATTTTTGCGTGTAATATATTCTCATCTTACACTGAAGAATTCAGTACGCAGTTATGATTACGGGCATCATTGATGATACCACGGAAAACTTTTTGTTTTGGTTAACAACTATTGAGCGTTATTTAAAAACTGCTTTAGTATGATTAATGTAAATTTCATTCTGTAAAAATTGTTGGAATGATATCAGCTACTATTTATATTTATAATTAATAGAAATAAATCAGTGCATAGCAGCAACTGATGAAAAGTCGTGGGTGATTATAAAACTTCAGCATCTGGAGGTGTAAAAAATGAATTCTATTTTTTTGTTTCACTGTATGGATGTTATTAATTGTATTCAGCTCTCAGTTGAGATATATTTGTGCATTTCGATATCGGGAGAAATATTTCTAGTGAAAGAATTAGAATTTATGACTCTGTTTACTGAACGAGTTCTTAACAATTGCTTCTCTTGTGACTAATCTAATCTAGCCCGGAATGTAACCAAACCCTACTGTTTTTCTTTTTAAGCTAAAAGGGAGAGAAGTAATTTAGTGAATTAATAGTAGCGATAAAAGGAATGCTTAATCTACCAAATTTCATTATCTAAACGAATAAAATATTTTATAGGGGTTTGTTTTTCTTCTCTGGTGCAACCTTATTGTCTTCTCTATCTTGTAAGATATTAAATGAAGACAGTGTTATAGATTCGATTCATCTCACACATATACTTAATGCGCTTAATACTTTTAATTGCCTCTCGGTTTTATCTTGTGATTTTTGCATTCTTTCACTGTTGCAACCCGAAACGGGCCAGTTACTGTTCTCAAGTTTTTCGTACAACCTTGAATTTTGCCTCTGTGTGATCCGAACCGAATCCAATCGGCGCGCACAAATGCGTTGCTCCTCTTTCGTTTTAGATTTATCTTTTCGGTTTGTTTCCAACAACTATTAGCACATTTAAAATATTCATTTTGAAATGCGATGCATGGATATGACTCTAAATGAGATCCAGAAGTCTTTCCCCAGCGAAACGCCCTCTTTCTTGGCGCTGTTGGCGCCTCTGCTTGTCAAGTGAGCCAGCCGCTAGCCAAAGCAGTAGTTTAGTTGAAAGCGAAGTTGCGGGAGGACCGGTGGAATGCTCCCCCTCTCACCTGTGGCTCGGACACTACATTCCTTTGATGGAGAGAAAATTCTTCTCGACTTCCGTCCTGCAACTCCAGGACATGTGACTCTAGTGTATGGCATTATTCTACCTCTCTTCCGCCGGAAAGGTAAGTTCCCACTCCCTCTACTATCCCTTACCACATTCCGAGTAGCGCTCGTGAGTGAAGTAGTGCAGTTGTGTGCTCCTCACACGTGTATGGCATATTTTCTCGCACCAAAGAGGTAAGTCCGAGCAGCCTTTTGTGCCGAACTCGATAAGTCTTCATCAAATGGAGACGTCTAATGGTGCTAAGCATGTCGTGTATGACATTATTTTTACCTGTACCGCGCGACTTGGAAACACCACCGCGTCAGTTAAAACGCTAACGGCTCTTCGGATGTGAGTTGTGGATTTCAGGATGGCATGGCATTATTTTATTTGTTCTCCGCCAAGAAGGTAGGTTGATTTATTATGTGAGTGAGGAGTTTTGAGGTTGAACGTATAATTTTTCGCGCTCTTTTTTTCCGCCGTCATTTTTTAAAATCAGTTTATTAATTTAGTGTGAATGAATTTATTGTGATAATTGTGTTGATTATAAAATATAATTCCTTTATTCGAAAATTGTTTATGTGTGTTTTCAAATTTAAATTAAAGTTTGTTTTGGAGTTTAAACTCGCATATATTGATGTGTGATTTTTAATCTATTTCTTTTATATGTACGTACACTATTTTTTATTCGGATTATTCATAAACAGTTTTGTAATTGGAATTGATTTTTATGTGCTAGTAATATTTGCTATTTGCATTTTTATTAATTTAAAGTTATCGGTACGATTATATATGTTTTATTTCTTAAAAAAGTACCTTTTATTTGCTATCATCATTACTGTTGTATAATTTATCATAGAAATTTTAATTTTACAACTACTTTTCTTGTGTAAATATCAGTAAGTTTTTGCTAATATGTGTGTTATTAATGCAAACATTCCATTAAAAAATCTGACTTTCATGATTATCAGAGTTTTTAATTTTGCAATTGAGAAGTAATTTTAATAATCAATATTACCTTACCTGTAATGAGTCGTTTGATGCTAATTTAATTGATTCATTTAGTATTAATGAGGAGAACGTAATTGTATTTATAAACTTTTCAACAAGCGTTACTTTCAAACGTATTTCAAAAACTGGCGGAGATTAAAAAGAAAAAAAATTGGAATGAATAATCTTAAACTTAAAACTGTAAATACTTTTTGTGCCGGTTTCAGAAATTTATTTCATACCTACTTTTTTTTATGTTTTATTTTGGACAGTATTGTATATAATTTATGAAGTAATGTGGTCGTATAAACCAGATTATTTAGAATTTTATTCAGAAAAAGCCAATATTTTGCGCCTTCTTGTAACATCTGGTACTTGTTCGCGATATAATTTAATTATAATAAAACGTGAAATATATTTATAATATATTTTGTAGAATACAAGCTAAAAAAATCGGTAGTACATGATATTATGCAAACCATGATCTAAATATTCGTTTTCTTGTCTGTTATATATTACTACTTTCATGCAAAAACAAATTTATTTATGTATTTAAAAGCATTCGTGAAATATTAAATAACGTTATCAAATAACTGTGTTTAAAGTCGTATTATTACTTAATTCGTAATGCGATTCCATCACCAGTGTAAAGAATTGTACAAATATTTGCATGTATCTGTGAATAATCTAACTATGATTTAACGAAGATGTGTTTTTGAACTGTAAAATAGCTTTTTTAAAGTATAATATCCATTTGAACCTCGCAACTTGCAAATGCCGTAACTCACAAAATAATTATTTTTATTTCGCTATGTTGTTTCAATGCGATTAACATGCACAGAATTTTATTTTGAAAATGTCTAAAGAATGAAAAAATTAATTTTGCATAACTAGAGCATTAATCTGTATACTGAATATAGTAGATTACTTAGACAATTCGGAAAGAAACTGTTTTATTTATTAGTTATTTTATAAAATTCTTTTAGTGGAAGTTCTCTGGAACATATGAAAACATTGAAAGGAATTACCATAAAATAAGTTTAATAAACGGAAACTATTAAAATATTAGAAGCTCGTTTTAAACATTACAAAGAAAACTTTTGTTTAATATTTATAAATTCATAAAAATTTTGAACGAAATCAAATGGTGTTTTTTTTTTTTTTTTTCTTTTACTATTTCTTCTCGATTTTAAAAATTAGTTAATTCTTTCTTGATGAATGTCTATTTTTAAAGTAGGATGTAGATTCAAGTTTTAAATCGATGTAGAATCAGTTAAAATCTAACTTTTCGTTCTAATTTTAATGTTCGTTATTTTTTTATTTTAAATAAGACAACTCTTCTTTTGTAAATTTCTTTAATCAGAAGAGACCGTATAGTATTGAATAACTTGGTTGATATGTGCACTAAAGAGTTTGAAATCATTTCATAGATGTAAAAAGTCATGAGGTATCTTACCAGAATTATCAAGTAACTGGAAGTATAATTTATGTCTCTCTCTCTCTCTCTCTACTAATTATTATAATAAATGCATTCTGTAATTTAGTAATTTAAATTCCGAATTTTGACGTAAAGTAATATGTATATTCTCAATGTATTTATGTGAGCTTTAACTTCTCTTCAGTAAATAATAAAATGGTTTTTAACGTTGTTTCTGGAAAAGGTACAAATAAAATCGATTTGTTTTGTATGATAGTAAATGATAAAAAATTTGTAAGTGAACTTATAGGAGATTGTAATGTTTCATTCCTCCTCCTCCCCCACACCCTTTCGTAATTGCACGTTGGTTATTCTGATTCTAAACTCAAATTTTGCGTTCCTTGTGTGTGAAGGCTGTTTTCAAAATGCCGTGGAATTTATATTCGGGTTAAAAATTCTTCGTCGGTCTCAATAAGAACGAAAAATAAACTATTAAAATGTTTTACGCTAGCAATTAGAACAGGGTGTGGGGACTCTCGCCTGATATTTCTTCTAGTATAAATGATTGATTATGATTTAAAAAAATATTTCTCTCTCTACCATTTCCGAACATTCTTCGATAATTTCCGAAAATTCTTGTAATTGTTTTTTTCAAAAATGTACATGCACATGCACTTGAGACAAGGCCTGTCATTCTTCATTGTAAAAACTCTGTTTGAACCTCTTATGTCGTTCTTCATGCTTTCAGTGCATGTGTAAGAAAAAAAGAAATCACACGGGTATTCTACTAGAATATTAAATTTTGTCAAACTCCGCTTAATTAGCAGAGGCAACTTTAACATCGGGAGGGGGTTAAAATATGGCATTTCTTTCTTTTTTAAAAATAAATTACAGAACTTTTAAACATATAACATTCATACAATTTCATTTTTTTTATTTTTTTGAATAATTGGAAGGATTAATCTCTCTCTAAACTTCTTATCTAGTTGTTCGTTCTTTCTTTTCTCGCATTAATAATAAAAATAAAAAAAATTCACACGCGTGTACGCATTGCATCTGATTCTAGTTGAATCTTGTATTTTCGTAAGTTCCAGTTCATTTGTATACGAAGCCTTAACATTAAGAGGAAGAGAGGGAGGTGGGATAAAAACATATACTTTCTTTGAGTTTTCTTAAAAATAAGTTATAGAACTCTTGACATATATAATTTTTGTAAAATGTCATTTTTTTTTATTGTTTTGTATCAAGGAAGAATTAATACAAGAGTGGAGGCTCTTTTAATAGCATGCTATTAATAGCTCCTTCACATCCTTATCGTGCGTTCGGACATCTCCCCTATTTGCATATTGATTAAGAAAGCTTCCACGCACACACTTTTGGCTTTAATCTCTAAACTCATTTCTATTTAATCCATAAGTGCTCCAAAGTGCTCTTTGATATTTTTAAATGAACCTATTTGCAAATGTTGACAAATGTGTAATATATATTGTCTGATTGAGTGTACGTTTCAGTACCAGGCGCTTATATTCGTTTTAGTTATACATCCATACGAAGTTCACACTTTCATAGTGGTTGTTAACATTCATTTCTTGCACTTTAAGTCATTTAAGAATTCTTAGGTCATCTAAAAAATAATGGTATATCTTTTTTTTTTATCGAAATGTGGTTAAAAGGAACGGCATTATACATTTTTGCGTGTTAAATCTTTGTACTATCAATGAAAATGCTTGTTTGATTGTACTTTAGAGTTAATTTTTAAAGCAGTTGGTGAATCTAAATATGCTTGTGCGTTTTCATTATTTCTGTAGCTATTTATATTAATAACTACTTTTTCACTTAAGTAAATTTCTTTGAATTGTATGGCTGTGGTGTGTTTCACACGGCGGAACCTGATATGTTTATTTGCAATCAATATATTATTTTGCTAAATATCTCAAACAATTAAAGGTAACGAAAAGTACAATGTATTCGTGTATATTCAAAGATAATGATGTATTCGTGTTAATTTATCAAATGTTAAAAGGGAGGGTATGTATAATTTTTTTATAATGCTATTCTCTCAATTTATTTATTAATTTTATAGAGTTCGAATTTTTTTTTTAAATCAAAATATATGTTTACAGGAAATATGATATAATGTAATCAAAAGCTCTTGTAAAGGAAATCCTTTATGATATCTGCTATATGTTTATAGGTTCGTTCGTGATTATTTTGGTTATTGTGTTGTATGATTTTAAGTAAGTTTGACTCTCTGTTGTATTAACTATGTTTAAAACTGAATTGATGGCTTAATTCCAAATGAAGTGGCCAATTTACTTCTCAAAGGAACTGATATTTTTTTACATATATACTTAAACCTATTTCAGTATCGTGCGACTTTTTTTTAAAGCGGATGTATCATTTCAGGGTATCATCTTTCAAATTTCATTGTACTTTTAGCAAATAATTGTAGCCATTTACAATGTGTTTGGCTATATCTTTCAGTATGTAGACTAATATGATAGATAATAATAAATAAGATTTATTACCCATCTTGTACGACTTGAATGCTCTTGTGTGTTTTGAATTATTTAATTGTTAAAAAGATAATGGATGTCAAGGACTTTACGATAGAACTCAAGTTATTGGTAATATCTGAAATTTGCTATATATATATATCGAGGTTTCAGCCATTTAAACTGTTGAAACATTTATAGTGTTGGTCCAGTATTTGGATCTTTCTTTTGGTATATATTTCTGTATTTAATACTACTGGACTGTCTAGACTTTCCTAGACTTGTCAAGGATATTCTTTGTGCTTAATGGCCGCTTCTGTTCATGTCAGCCATTAATCAACCTTTCACTTGCATTGTCATGTAAAACACTTCCTAAGTTTAGTGGGGAAAAAAGGACTCTCATTATTTGGTGCCCAAAATGATAATCCTGCGCATTCAATTCCAGAGTTCCTTTTGTAGGAAAGCCAGCACTTCCTTTATTATCTCCTTCGATCGATTTTTTTTTCCTCACTTTTTCCCCACTCTATCTCTCTCTTCGTCAAAAGTTTCCCAAGCGGGCTTCATAAAAATCTGCTCTTCATGCTTACTATTTTACTTGGGCAGTGGCTTTTTTTTTTCAAACTTTTCTCTAAGAGCAGAATCTATAAAGGCCCATGTTGGATTACTGTTTTGTTTTTGTTGAGATTTTTTTTTAAACTTTTGGTTGGGCATATCTCACGAGGTTCCCTCCCATCTTTTGTCGATTTTCTTTTTAAAAAGATATTCTTCTTCAGGCACCTTTTTGTGTTTGTAAATTGTTTTCTCCTATTTTACCTGCTTTTGAAGGGAAATCGGATCAGAATTTGTGCGTGTTTGTACATTTTTTTAGAAATTCCAATTGCTGTTCAAATACAGAAACTAATTGCGAGTTGCAGTGTTGCGATTTCATTTTCGGGTCCCCCCCCCGTCGCCTCAGTTTTTGTATTAAAACTCTAGAACATCGTATTTCTTTGTGATTTGATTTTTATATAAAGGAATTGGAATTTTTCCTCGCCAAATATTCCATATCTTTCATGTTCATTATTTGATTTGTAATATGAGATTTGTTTAAATCCGTAATATTACATTTCTTCATTTTTTTTTATTTGTATTCCTTAACATTTTAACTGAAATAATGGATTCCTCTTACGAATTAGATCTCATGTGTCTATTTTGATTTTCAAGGCATTCTTTATTACTTTAAAAAATGTCTTAAATCATTATATTTTAAAATGTTTGAAGACTGAGCTATATGAGGTAGAAATTTATGAAAATTTCGTGTGATTTTATACGTATCTGCATTGCTTTGTTTATAAAAAAAAGAAATGATTTCTCTTTAACGTACGACTATTAGTTATTAATACTATAAATCTGTTTTGTATTGATAAAGAGAATCTAATTCTACTAATTTTAGAATAGCATTTCACATTCTATTAGGTCTTTCTACAGTTATTTTGAAAATCTTTGTTTTCCTTTCTTAAGATTTAAATCGATATCGTTTATTCGATACACACTTTACAATTTTAAGATATTCAAGTACACGCGCTATGTCGCTGCATTTCGATATCGAATGGCATTCTGTATCGATTTAGATGTGACACTTCTCTTTGATCTTATGGATAGATACATTGAAGCGACGCAAAGACTGATAAACCAATTCTAACTAAAGATGAACAAGTATCGAAAATCTTTTCGGTATTTTAGACAGCAACTTCCTTCCCCCCCCCCCTTTTCTTTTGACTGTAATGTGAAGTTTACTTAGTGAATTTCTTTTCTAATTAGATTTATCAAAATTCTATTTGAATTTTTCTTGTAATTATATCAAAAAATAATACCCTCAACGTTTTCTGAATTTGTTACTCGTACCGATAAAATGAAACAAAATCTTTTCTTTTTAAATGACTTTATCTGGTGCATGTATTTGATTTGAATTTATTGCACAAAAGTTCTTTGGCTGTAACTTAAATTAGGCATGAAAGAAAAATCGATTTCCTAGAATTCTATCGAGCTTGGTTGATTCTTTGTCATTCAAATTCTTCTCTGTTAAAATTTTAATTACTGTTGTGTTGATTTTACTGAGATTTCTCGTGAATCGAAGATTTGTTTTTCAATAAATTGAAAAGAAGCGTGTTTTTATATTGGATTGACAATATTGGACAGGCCGATGGTTAGTTAATTGCATTTTCTTTTATTTATATCTTTTAACTATCATTATTAAACATTTCTAAAACTTTTAAATTGTTCATTTTTTTCCAAAAAAAAAAAAAAAAAGGGTTTTGTTAATCATTAAGTTTTAATTTTCACCTTCTACATTGCTTTTAATTTTGTTATCGTTGTTACATTCGTACATCTTATATTTTTGCATTCTCTAAGCTGTTATAGTGTTAAAATTGATTTATTTCTATTTAAATTTAAATTACATTTATGTAAATCATGTCCCCCCCCCTTTAATGTTCTAATGAGTGTGTGTGTTTTAAATAAATATTTTTGATTTGGAACAAACGTATCAAGATTATTAGTTTAACACGAAAAATATAAATATGATTCTAAACGTATATTTAAATAAAAGGAGATTTTGTTAGTTATTAGTTTTAATTTACTGTCAGTCATTAGTTGTTAAAATTGAAAATTTTTTAGTTTTATTCATAATCCCCTGAAATCGAACTTGTGTGTGTTACTATGACATTTTAATATAATTTATACTCAAATGACATTAAAAATAAATCACGCGACATCACTTCGCTATCCATCATGTCAACCTTACATGAAATAAAAAATAAATGCTCTTTTAGAACATTGCATTGACCTTTACTTCTGCCTTAAATAGAACCATAGTTTAATGCGAAACAAACAACGGATCATCTGTAGTTGCCTTTTCATTGTATTCGAATCTGGTTTATCTTAACAGAGAGATAACGATCCTTTAACTTCCGATGACAGCTATTACCAGTTTGACCAAATCACTCTGCGCTATCAAGTTCACTTCTTCGTTACTGTAGCCAGATTCTCTTAAGACTTCGCATCTACTTAATATCCTTTCACTGACTTTCTAAAAGGAGAGTGTGTGATAAGGTTATGTGACTGGACAATTAGCTCGACAAGAATATAAAAGAGTACGTTTTATTAATGGTGTAGTCGGTCGACAGTAAGCTATTGTTATTGTTTACGATGCCACTTGCGTTAGGTTAATTTTAAGTGTTAAAATAGGATTATTTAATTATGTGTTTTCTGCCCGAAAACTGTACTGTTTATAAATATAAATGCTATAATATTGTGTAAGTTGTAGCCGAAAATATTTGGTTCATTATCCTAATGGGTAATTTGCGAGAGTTTAACTATTTAAAAAGATAATTTTTTTTAGTGATACAGAAGTTGTTTATTACTTTTAACCAATCATTAGATAAACGGTCCATTGTCATCTATAAAATCAGTTGGTATTTTTGTCTGGGATATGTACTGCAAATTAGTAATCCTGAAGGTTTTCGCATAATTTATTAATTTTAACCACAAATTGTTGTATATTTTTAAATTAAAAATTTATTTCTCTCACGATGAAGCCATGTATTTATCACTTGCGTTTCAATGCTGTTTTAATACAATTTTTATGAAATATATGCATTGTTATCATTTTCGCGAAGATTAAAATTATATTAGAAAAATGTACGACTTTTTTTCCTTATATTTGTTTTAATTATTTCTAAAAATTTTTTGAGAATTGTGTGTTTTAATGAATCAAGAGATAGCAATAATACTTTACTCTGCCGTTAATCAACACCTTTATTTCCCCCCTCTCCATACGTGGCCACGGTAGCCTAGTGGTCATGGTCGTGGACTCGCGGCCGGTGTTATTTTCGTCGAATTGTGGGTTCGTACCCTGATGCCACTAAAGAATCGCCGTGTAGCGGGGATGATGCATGTTAAATCCATCGAAGTCCTAATTCCTCCTTTTGGCATAGTATAGAAGTTCGGAGAGGGAAGTGTCAGTTCAAGTATCGTCCTCACCACTTGACCGAGTCCGTCAAGTGGTGAGGACGACACTTGAACTCCACACACTCCGAAAATTACTAGGTCCGTCGCCAATAGCCCTCGTGTTGCTTCTGAGTGTGATGCTAATAAACTATCATAATCCCTACGCATTCTTTAGATTAAATAAAGTAGTTATTTTGTACTTACCCTATTGCGACTACTTTCATTGCGGTCCTCTTTCCCTAGGAAACTTTCATAGGAATAATTTAATATAATGATCACGCACACATATCCATTCATCCCCTATTAAAAGCCGGTAGTAAGGATGCGATTTAAAACGACTTAATGATGCATTCGAGCTGCTTACTAAACCTCTAGCTCGATATTAACAGATATCTATAGCTAATCTGTGCGAGTCTGATCGTCATTCATTTCGAGTATTATCTGTTCATTAAAATCTGTCCGTAAAAAGGCCTTATAATATTCTCTTACACAGGTCCTCTAAATAAACGCGTAGGTTTGGCTTTGACAGTTTCATATGTAGATACAGATATACAGATAATCCTCTATTTTCCAGCTAACCATTATTTTTATTCAAGCTGTTTGCAATGCTTTAAAATAAAGCACATGATTTTTCTCCTCTTTGTAGAATATATTGAAATTTTGCAGGTGCGCACTACTTTTTCAATAAACTGTAAGTCAGTTATTACAATTTAATTTTTGTAACCATTAACTGGTATATCTATAGACGGGTTGTCCGTTTGTGTGTGTCGTTATAATCTTCTGTAACAGAAATGAGAATTAAAGTAATTTAGAAATTTTTTTAAAAAATGAGTAACGTAAAATATGTAGCTTTTCTTTATTTTATATAGTTATTGTTAGGAAACGACTATATTTATTAGTGATATCGTAAAATATCCAATAAAACTGAATCCTTTATATGCCCCTATCATTGTTATTGAATGAAGTGATATCTAAATTTTTTTTCACCGTGATAGCAACTGAAAAGTTCTGCAATCTTGTAACTTACATTGACGAAGAATGTCTACTTGTTGTATGTGTGCATATTCAATGCTTCTGTAATGACATGCGTCAGGAATATTTTTTTTTCTTTGAGTAATGTCCTTATTCAGCAAGATTGGTTATAAAGAGAGCTCTGCGGGTTGCCTTTTGGGAAGGTCTTTGTGTATTTTGCGAATACATCAATCTATGATAAAAGCCCAGATTTCCACGGAACTGATATACCAATAATTAGAGCGACATGTGCAGTCGTTGGGATCTCAAACATTTCACTTCAGATTAATGTGTTTCTGACGTCTAGGAACCCAATTATAGACGGAGCTTATTCTAAAGATGATACCCTTCCAATTTAATGTGGAGTTCGTAGATGGTATTCGAAATGACAGAATATATGAGCATCGTTAATAAGCTTTCAGCTTTTGGACACAGCTAATTTCCCTCAACCAAACTGTTGACTGGTTAAAGGCATTCTATTGAATTTTTAATGAGCACTCATTTCTTTTATTCTGTTTTTTCAAGCATTCCGTTCCGATTTTATGATAATTGATGTGTCACGATGATTGATAAGTTATCGTAAAATATTTGAATTTTAATTGGATTTAAGAGGTATATTTTGTTTCTTTTTTATAAAATAGAATGCTTGAAATGAAATCTGCTTTTTTAACAATGCTGGTGCCTATATAAATTATAGAAGCGCCTTTAGTAGTGTGGAAGGGTTCGTTTCTTGGTGAATGATTTTTAGATTAATTTCTTATAGAATTGTTACTCTAAACGTTTTTTCAGTATATTCTGAGGCTAATAGTAAATTTTGAAAAAAGAGAGAGAAAAAAAAAGAAAGAAAGAAAAGATCATAATCAACGTCCCCTTCCCGAGCGGCTCTTTTAATATATAAAGTTTAAACAAGTGCTACGTAATAAAAGCCTTTGAGTTTTCTTTATTTATTTATTTATTTGTTTTGTAATAATTCAGTTCATTTTACCGGACTTGAGTTTGATTTAAAATATCAGAGAAACATTTCGTTTGAATTACGTCTTCATAATATATTCCTTGGGAGTCCTAAATATTTGTGTTCATGCTGTTATAATTATCATTTTTAAAACATTGCTTTAGAGCAGTTTATGGTATTCCGATTATTTTGCGACGCAAACTCATCTAACTGTTCTCTATTGCGCGCCGTATTTTCGTGTTTCTATCCCGTTTCTTTTTTAAACAAAATCTTTTGTAAAATTTGATATTATTTCGTATGTTCGCCTAACTGTAGTCTAAACAAATTTTTTTAAAATCTTTTAGTTTGGAATTTTAAGGGTCTTGAAACTTTTCTATGATAGAGGTAGCTTCAGCACGATACCTTAAATTGCATTGGTTAAAAGAAAGTGCTTTTCAGTTGTGAAATTTGCTTTGTATTTAACTTAGTTATATGGAACTTTTATTTCTTTTTTAACGCTTATGAAGCCTGTTTTTCGCGAAATCCTTTGCTTTTTTGAGAAATGGAAATTTCTTTTCTTCTCCTTTTTAATTATTTATAATAAGGTTTTTTTTTATTAAACACAATTGATCTAAATGTGTAAGTGCTAACTGTATATTTATAATAAGAAAAAGTTAAATATTATTGTTATGTCAAATCAAGTAATTAACTATTACTCTAGAATTTTTTAAGGCTTATTGATATTTCAAAACTGGCTCCCCAGTTGCGTTTTTCTTCCATGTAGAAAATGAAGAAACCCATGCATAGCAACATAACCAAAAATAATATAGTACTTAGCTAATTTGAATATCCTTTGTTCTTGCAAAGCGTATTTGATGTCAATCACATTTCGAGAAAAAGTTGTTTTTCTAGCAGAAAAAAATTTGATTGTTTTATCTTTTCATTTTTATGAGCACAGAGTGAACAATGTTTCGTAGATATTTACTGTCATTTCTGTATTCATGAAGGAGCGTAGTTCATATGTTGACACTTTCTATTCCATTTGTTTAGACACTTTGTTTGCGCGCTTATATTTTAATGCTCTTTTTTCTATTTCTGTATTTTGCTAGAATTATTAGACGTTTCTTTATTTTTCCGAACAGCGGGAACACCAGGACACCTGCATTGTGAATTCAGCCTAAGACAAGTGATGTTCTTTTGTTCACGAATAGAATGTACTTTCGATTTTCTTTCCTCTTGCTGAGATTTTTGGACCGTATTCTCTCTTTCCCCAGAGCAAAGATTTATTTTTCCAAGACAACTTTCTTTTCTTTCTGTGAGGAAGGCATTTATATACACTGTATTGCAATTTGAAATTCGAAATGAATTTCCGTTCGTAGTGGATGAAATATTTTGGAATCTCTCGTTACCATCCGTTGCCGACATCTGGACGACGTACTTGAAAAGAATCAGGCTGGGAAATGCCCTCTTCTTAAAGCCCTATATAAATCGAACGTCTTAAATCGTAGTTATTTAGCATTTGATGACCATTAATTGACTATTATTAATGCTATTTGAAATTGTTTTTAATATTTTTTTTTTGAATATTACGGAAATATAAAAAAAAAATAATTTTTTTTTTTTTTTTTTACCTGAAAATTGCTTCTGTCACTGTGTTACTTCAGCAATATAGTAAAATTTTGGATACTATGAAGGTAAACATTTTTATTTTGAAATTGTCTTTATGCAAGTTTTTTTTAATAACATTATTTGGTATTCTCAGTAAAGCTTTCAATTTTTTGGAGATTTTTTTTTTTTTAATTCTGTTATTTTTTAACAATGTTTATTATATTTATATATATTCTAGCATGTATGTTTAATATGTAATGTTTTAATTTTTCACGATCCTTTTGTATTGAAAAAAGAAAAAATAAGGGGACAAGTTTTTCGTACTTTTTTTAGTAGTTTATATATATATATAAAAAAAAAAAAAAAAAAAAAAAACTTGCATCAAAACTTTTTAGTTTGAAAAATGAAAAATATTTATATATTCAATTTTTTGTGTTTTTGAGTTCATTTTTTATTATCTGTTTTATGTCCACTTTTCTAGGAGGAAGGATTTGCCAAACTTAAATTTAATGCATATATATATATATATATATATATATATATACTTTTTCAAATGAATTTAATTTTTAAATGCTTTAATTTTTTTCCCTCGTAACGATTGACTTTAATGGGTTTTTTCTCCATTTTAAACATTGTAATAGTAATACTTCAGATTTATTTTCAAAATCATTTAAATAATAATTAATATAAAAATTAAGAGAAAATATTATTAAAAAATGCTCTGCTAACTTGTGAGTTTTTCTAGTGATAAATATATGTTTTTTTAATGTATAATTGCCTTTTTAACTTTTTAGGGTTTTTACTTTTTTTTCCCGCATTGGCAAAGCCGCTGTAATTACCTTTGTAGATCACACCATTAATTCTTTTGTCCACAAGAAATTATAGTACGAAATATTCACTTCATTCTTTTAAAATTTATATTTTATTTAATCTGCACATCATTGTCCAACAAATAAGTACAGCAATTTAATACACCACTGCCAGATAACTTGCTTCTTCGGGGGCTATCTCGTTCTTTTGGTGACACAAGTTATTTATTTCCCTCTGAAAGAATTGCGGATGCTACATTGGCACAAAAATGAGAAAGAGTGGAGGAAAAAGCGGCCATCCGTTGACGATGACGGATTTGGGAAAAACAACACAATTTTCTTCAACAATTTATTTGGCCAAAAAGATAGGGAACTTTCATTGTGTGTGTGGAAATTCTTTAAAGCGGATTTGAAACGGCACTTCTATCTTGGTGAAATTCGAAAGCCTTTGAAGACAGATACTTTGTTCTATTTATTTTCAATCCCATCCGATGTCTTCCTCTTTATTTGAGCTAACGGATCCTGAATTCCATCTCTTATTCCGAGGGTTTCTCCAGTAAGATCACTTTAGAGTGACTGGAAAGCTCTAGAATTTCATATTAAAGTGAATTTAGAAGCTCCGATAAAAATATAAGTTAATTTTTTGTTTTTCTATTTTAGGGAAGTGAGAAGTGTAGTTGTAACGTGGGTTCTATTCGCGAATCTTCCCTTAACTAGCGACTGAGTTTACTTTCTGATTTTATGTTTAAATTTCTTACTCGTTTCCAACTAAACGAAATATGATCTACGCAAATTAGATAAAAGTTAGAAGTGTAGTGAATGGATTTTAAGAAATTCATGTAATAGCGACAGAAAATTATGTTTCGAGTTACTAGTGAAATCAGTAATGAGTAGCAAGTATTTGGCGAAAGATGGTGATTGTGTGATCTGACATCCGTTGCAGACTGGCGGAGATAAAAGATTATCTAGATTGATTCCAGTTAGGCAAGAGTTGAAGAATCCGTTCAAACCTCCGGTATCTTGTTATTAAACTCACTCGAATCCGAGTGAGTTTAACTTCTATATTGATCTTAAACTAGATTTCAAGCGCGTTGAAGGTTAATAGACAAAAAGAGAAAAACCAGTTACTAAATATTCACTATTGAATCTATACTTGTGTGTGTCAATCTGCATTACTTTGCCTTTCATTTTGTCAATACTCAATTTTGAACTAATGACGGTAAAATTAAATGAAATGAATGCGTCACATAGTTGGTATAACATTGTCTTCCGATATTTTCCTGATCTATCCCTTTATTTTAGTTCAAAAACAGAATTATGTTTTTAAATTGAAATGTAATTCTTTGTTTGCATTGGGGAGTCTTGAAAATACAGTTTTGTTCTAATTTGATGTCTTTCTTTTTATTGGGAGAAACTTTCTTAATTCCGTATTTTATTCCAAAGAATTTGTCAATACAATAATTTTTATATTAGAAACTCAGCCCCAAAAATTTAAATTATAGTCTAGTTTTTTGAAGTGTATTACAAAGACATTAATGTTCATTATCATCTAGCATCCTTCTCTTTCGATTCTTTTTTTATTTCTCATAACATATTTTTAGTTAGGGTATTAATTGGAGATTCTGTCAACCAAGAAATTTAATTTTCATCCCGATGACATCTATTTCCTTATCATCGACTTTTAAATTCCGTTTTTTCTTTTGTTGTCAACTTTAACCGTAACTTATTCAAATTTCCTCATTCTGTAGCAGTTTTTACTTTAAAATTCCGTTTTGATTTGACAAGAAAACCCTTAAATTATGAACGAATATATTTGTTTCCTTTATCATTACTTGTTTTGTTGTTAGCTTTCAGTGATGTCAAAAACTTTCCCGTAACTGTTTCTTTTTCTCTTTAGGAAAAATTATTTTTACTCTAAGCAGTAGAATTGAAAATTCTTGAATAATTCTATAGAAACGTCAACATTATTATATTTTTATGTTTATTATACCCATTTTTAAAATTGCGATTAATTTTCCTTCTGCGTATCGTCATGGTTAGATTTATTTGTTAAAAACATTTATCGCTTTTGGTTTTGAAATTTTTAAAAAAAATGCATCCCTGTGTATTTTCAGTTTGTTTCGAAACGTAAATAAATTCTTCTCCGTTGGAATGCAGAATTCTTTGAATGTTCAAATAGAACAGAATTCTTTACATTCTATCTTCTCTTCCACACATAGCAACTGCTCTTTTCTTATATTCCATCACATCAACAACATTTCAATTAAATTCTCTCACGCTTTCGAAAAAGTTCTTCGGCTTAGTTGCTGTTCTCAAGAGTAAGCATCTTTTCTTTCACTTCACTTTTTCTCCATTTGGGGAAGTTGTTTTTCACTCTGTTAATAATTTGTTTTTGATGTAGAAGGAAAAATCTTTGAAGATACAGTCGTTATTTCGTCGACATCTTCACCAAGTTAAACATTTTGGGATTCTCAAGTGGTCATAAAAGGATAAAAATTCAAAGTCAACCATTCCTTTTAGTGACAAATCCTCGAAAATTCCTCCCCACCATTCCCATTGACTTAGTGAAACTTGGGTAGGAAAGACTATTAAAAGCGGTTTAACTTGTAAGTGGCTCTGGTAAGCGACTTAAGAGTTGGGGAAAAGTAGGTTATTTGGAGAGGAGTTTCGGTGGAATTTCCTTTGCTGCATCTACAAGCCATTACGCCTACAACTAATAGTGAATCGACTGCATTATCTAGTACTTAAGCTTAACCCTTACGGACTCTATATTGATTTTTCTTTTCTCGAATCTATGAAGAAGTACTGCTACACATTAAATATAAGCACTTTGTTATTTGAATGAAAAAAAATTAGTCCCCCCCCCAAAAAAAAATATCAAAGCAATTTAAAATGAAAATAGTTTCGATTTTATGTCGTATCAATAAAGTGAACTTTTTAAAGTTTTTCATTGCAACTTTTTTTTATATTTTAAATATTCTTACAAATCTCTATAATCACACTAAAAGAATCTGTTTCTAATTTCTTACTTCCGAAAATAAAGTTTTGTTTGTGACCTAACCGTTCTACTCAACAATTTTTAAATTCCAATGTCTTTAACAATAAGCTGAAGAGAGGGTTTTATAGTAAAAACATAAATAAATTGGAACAGTCTCAACAATTCAACGGAACGGAGTCAACAGTGCATCAAAATACAAAATTTTGATGCAGTTAGTTTTTACTATCATTCGGCGTTTCAGTCTGTTTTTTTGATGTTCCTGTACATCTTCATTTAATCATTTAAAAGGTTTTTTTTCCACATAGAATCTGTATTTCTTAGTGTACTCAATCTTTTTTCTCACGGAGCCAAAAATTTGTTTTTAAAAAATATAGGGAGGGGGGGGTAAAATTATTCTTTCCTACATTCGTCAATTTGTATATCTTTTTTATTTATTAGAATTATATTTTTTTTAAAATTCAAAGTTATCGGTGTTTCCCTCCCTCTTAACTTGAATTAATATATGTTTACATAGAATATTTTCTGTGCATTTATCTTATATTTATTCTTCCTTTTTTTTTTTTTTTTTTTTTTTTTTGTAGATTTTCTACCATCCTCTCAATATATGTAACGTACCGTGCACTATATTTTCTATCAGCTTTTTACCGGGAAAGGAATGTTTCAAAAAATATAAGTTTGTTTATAAAACATTTATCCTCTCTTGTATTGCCATTTACCGCGAATTATTTTGATTTGAAAGATGTTATAGTAAAATAAGTTTTATTATTATAACTGCTGCCCTGAATTATTTCGCATAATACTTAGCCATGCAATAAAAACTAGCAGCATTTCATAAAAGATATATATTGCATACTTAGTGAAACGTGATAAATTGATCAAATGTAAGCTTTTAAATTTCTAGTCTTACGTGAATGGGGAAGAAATGTGAACAAGCGAATTCCTTTCGCTTTTCTTTATGCACAAATATTCTATCACGTACCAATCATAAAATTCGTCGGTGCCGTAAAAAAAGGGGGTGTCTCCGATAGTTACGGTAACCTCTGGTGCATAGTCGTGAATGCGTATAAATGAAGCAAGGGGAGGTGTTTGCTATCACCAGCCGGAAAGTCATATCCAGTGTTTCTATGGTAACTCGATAAAAGCTCTACATGTAGATAACAACTTGAATCACGTGATCTCCATCCATATTTCAGTTACTAAGGCTTTTGTATAGAACCCTGGGGTGTCGTTTTGATATCTTTTTCGCCTTTCTTGGAATTCATTGCCAATGTCTTTCAAAAGATGTTTGCATCAACTCCTTTTCGAATTTTAAAACAGTCTTGAGACAAATTGCGTCTAAATACGCAAGAGCTAAGGTATTTTTCATTATTGTGGCAAGGGCTTTTTGCAGATTGAATAAGTTATTATGATGTAGAGCTGTTGTAAATCTGTCTCAAAAACGCTATGAAAAGTCGTTATTTCTGTACAGAAGAGAAATTTTTTAACAACATATTTTTTTTAAAAAAAAAGGGGGGAGGAGGTTCCTAGTTCAATAAATTTTGTACTTAAGGGCATATCAGGAGGTTTCTGGTTTCTCTGCTCAATGTTAAATCTTTCAAAAATCCCATTTTCCTTTTTGTCTGAAGTTAATTAAATTATACGTGAAACCCCTATCCAGAATTAAATATTATTATGATTCACGACCGAATAATATTTCAAAGTGGGATTTAGGCTGTTAGAATATTGGCTGTATTAAACATTTGTACTAACCTCGTTAGCTATATTGTTAAAATAAAATTCAGTAATATTCGGTATTCATTAATATACATATTTCTAAATCTCATTTAGAAATCAGTCATTCACAGAATTGATGGCCCGTGACGAAGCTTAGATAAACGAAGCTTGTTAATGTATCAAATGTTGTAACTGGAGGGAAAGATATGTTATGATATAGAATTAGATGTCTCTCAAAGATAATTTGGATAATATGATTCCATTAATGTTGAATACAGCATTATTGTAACATCAAATGTTAAAGATTAATTCGGAGACAACTTTTTGAAGGAGGAGTGATAAGTTAATTATATACTTTTTATCTGAATTATTCCCAAATTTGACGAAATACATCATTGCCTAACTTTAATACTAAAATTTGTATTTTTCAGTTTCTAATATTTCAAACATTTACTTCAATTGTTTATTCCTGTTGTGTTTGATTATTATATACCTGAGTTTAGATTCAATATTTAAAAAATCTGTGAATTAATCAAGTTATAAAATGATTTTATGCAAAGTTACGTATTGCAAGTTTAATGAATGGTTATTAAAAGTTAATTACCAAAAAAAGTATAAAATATTCACCAGTTAATATAAATACTCAATCTTTAAATAACTCGATCACATACTGTTCTTCAGTTTATTCTTCGTATTTTATGTTTTGTAATATAGTTGCATGGTTTCAATCTCAATTTAGGGCATCAAAAGTTCAATTTTGTTTCTGGAATAGTTCTGGGATCACTAAAAACAAGCATTGAAGAATCTCATTTTTGAAATTGCCGACTGCTAACGAAAGATTAAGGTAATTGCCTTTAGGCGCCATATTGCTGCTGTTAAAAGAATCTGGTGAACATCTGTAGTCGCTTCAAACGACCAACAGAAATAAAACCCTGGACGGATGATGAAGTCCCATATACCTTCAAACACAACATGCTGCTCCAGGTATTGTGTTGCAGTTTTTCAACTGGAAAGCTCAAATTGCATCTAGTTCGGAATGGATGTTTATTTTTAACTACATTTGAAACCGGAATGGTCTTTTCTTTATATCGGCTCTATTTTTTACTTTTCGGTAAAAGTAATTTTCTTTTATGTATTTTTTTGTTCATTTCCTTCTGTGGTTTGCTGTGTTTTTGTAATTATATATGTTAGTTGCTAATTTGTTGCTGATTGATTTAAAAGTAATGTAATTGATTCATAAAAACTATTCTCGATTTTAAAATGATTTTTTTTTTTTTTTTTTTCGTCTTTGGTATTATTGGAATTATTCATTGTTTAGTTATTATTCCTTCATCATAAATGGGATGCTTTTATGTATTGCTTCATGATAAAATGTTGCATCTTTTAAAACGCTTTCATATTTAATTAGTTCTCGATTTTCTCTTCTTAAAATTGCATTTTATGGGGCGGGAAGTTCTTTTCGATGTGATTTTATTTTGCATCTTTCTAATAGTTTTGTTTCCTTTTATTTTATTTGTAAGCTGAATACTAATAGATTTCGACTTCCCCTAAGTTTTTCTCTAAATTTATTAAATTGCTTTTAAAAAACGATTTGCTATTCTTTTTGAAACTGGTATTTAAAAAAAATGAGGGGGGAAATCTCTAAATAGGTTTCTTTTGGAAAAAAAAAATAACAAAACTTTCTTTGAGTAATTCAGTTTGCTAGTTATCTAGTAATTGTTACTCATTTCCTTGAACGTAATTTAGAAAATAAACTAACTTTGGAACATATTAGTCTTGTGCAGAAAGTATGTAAATCCCTTAAAAACTTTTTGGCTAGTAATTAGATTTTTTATAACTTGGAAGAGCACGAACCGTATCTAATGAAGAAAAATTAAATTTTTAATTTTTTCGCTTTATTTTCTCTTTTCTGTCTTTTTACATTTTTATCTTGTTGTGTTACTCTCTGTATTTTTCTTTCTGTCTCGATGCTTACATGTACATATTTTTATCTATTTTACATCCATCTTTATGTTGTTACGTGTGTTATCAGTGACAAGGGAGGAGTAATATACGACTTCATTTTAATTTTTTAATGAGAGGAGCTTGCTCATATTTTGATAAGCTGACTCACATGCTGTCTCTTGGTTTTTGTTCTTTTGCTATAATATTTTATCCTTCCTTTTAAAATTTGCTGCCATTTTTCTTACTCTTGTAATAATATTGATAATAACCCTTACAATAATACTGTATAATGTTTGATTGAATATAAAAGTTTTTGAAGTTTGCTTTTATTACTGAAATTCACACACAAAAACCTAAATAAATTTTAAAGCTCAGCTTTTATCATATTATGATAGTTAAGTGCGATAATAACATTTATTTGGAATTCAAAAGGCTCTACTGTACTATGTTCGGTGAATAGAAATAGAAATACGTATCATTCTATAACTATTAGATCTCTTCAAGACCATTGAATTAAATTTGCTGTTTTATTTTCTTTAAAGGGATAATGTATTGAGAAAGTAACTTGTTAAAGAAAAATATGAAAACAGTTAATGCATGTGTGAAGTTTTCACTTCAGATGTGGTATAATTGATAAAGAGGTATATTACACATAATCATATCTTCTTTTTATTATTATAATGGTTTTTGGTTGCCTGCGGGTTGTAAAAGTGCGTTTGGATTACTATTATAATGATTTTGAATTCCATTTGAGACTGCACAGTTTCAGATTTGAAATATTATCTTTAACTATAAGTCTGAGTTTTGCCAAATAGTTATCTTATGTTCTTTGCTTCCTTTTAGGAAATGAATCTTAAGATTTTGAAATCCCCTTTATTTCTAATGTTATCCTGTGATGGCGAGACAGTGTGAAATTTTTGTTCAATTAATTAGAAACTTTACAATTTTGAAATTACTGCATTATATTTACTGCCCACATTCTTTTGAATTAAGTATTATAAAACTGCATCTATATAACATTTATATAGACGAGTGAAAGTACTTCGTTCTACAGTATTCAAATTAAAAAAAATGATCAAAATCCAGATTTATAGTTTCAAAACTTTTTCTTTCAAAGCTATTACAAGAATCTTGATAGTCAAGACGTTTCTACATAAATTTAATATTTTAACTGCACACTAAACTAGCATTTAATTAGTTTTCTTGATTTATTGCTAATACTTCGATTTAAACTGAAAACAATCTGTTTTACTATTTTGGTTTGAATAGTGTAGATACATCTATTTCAAATTTAAAATAATTAACATTCTTAAATATTGTGAATTTTATGTTTTCACGATTATGGTTGAGTTTCCTTTTCTAATCATGGAAATTAATAATTTACATGACCCATTGACCTAATACATCATAAATCCCGCATTCATTTTCAATAACTTGGAATTTCAAAATTGCCATCCCTTTCACAATTAATGTTTGTTTTATCGTTAACAGTATGCGGGTCGTCATTTTGATTTAATTACGCATGAATTGGATTTGTTTCGATTAACTTATTGCTAATTGTTTATTATAAGTATGCCACTTCACATTGCTCAATATCAGCGACATCGAGGATCTAACTATATTAATCGATAAATTGAATTATCTTTTCGTTCATGAAATTCGTGAGTTTTAAATTGTTTTTTATAAGTATGCCTCTTTACTTGTAGCTCAATATCGACATCAGAAATTTAGTTAACAAAAGTTAGCTGAAAATGTTTTTTAAAAAAAATTATTCACAAGTAAATGCTGTATAAATCAAGAGATGAGCACCGCCGGATGGAACTTCTATGACTCAGGCAGACAACTTAACTATATTATTCGATAAATTGAAATATTGTTCTATTCTCATGAAATTTATGAGCTTCACGTTATGAATTTATAAACAGCTAGTTTTTATACTAGTTCGTGAATAGTGTTGCTTCAGAACTTAAGAAATATTCAGAAACTTTTTTTTTCCAGTGTTCTGCTAAATTCTTAAATTATACGAAGAAGTACTTTATTTTAACTGAATACCACTTAAAGATTCCGCTTGTAACCATTCAATCCAATTCTAATGAAGTAAAATTTTAAAAAAATTCATTTTATTAATCAAAATTCTATAAGTATATAAATAGAATTTTTAAACGTAGTCCAACTTTAACAAAGGAACCTGTCCTTTGATTCATGCTTTCTAAATTTTAAATACACTGAAGAATTATAAGTTTTAATTTGTTCGCCCAAACATAACACGCTGGAACATAAGCAACCGTAATTTCATAATCTCACGCTGCTAATTAATTTATTATATTATTTTAAAATTTTCTAATCGCTGTGGGATTTACCCTTTAAATTTTATGTTGATTTTTTTAGTGATGTATGCAGAAATAGGACTCATGTTTTCGACGTTTAAGCTTAAGATTTTATTAATGTCAGGGCTTCTAATTAATTTAAATCAACCTTTTAACCTTATGAAAATGTAACAAGCTCTTGGGCGTTTATCCTGAAAGAACTCGCATTTATCTTTGTCGCTAAAACCTGCCTCTTTTGAAATTCGTCATAATGGCACCCTCCCCCATCTTTTTTTTTTCCCGTCAATTTTATTTCAAACCCAGTTTATTTTTTAATGATATTTGTTCATCTCGTTAGAAAAAAAAATATTGGAAAAGTGGGGAGGGGGGGATGTTGTATATTTCTTTGAAGATTTATTCAAGGTAAAAAGAAAAAAGCGGGAGTACGTGGCCTTTCTTGATTTGCTCTGTCCTTAAGTTTTAAAAAAAATGCAATAATAATGCATTTCGAGAACTCTGTTAAGCATGGGTGAATGCACAGAAATAAGTGATACGGGGTATTTTGTATACAAAATCGAACAACATCCGATTGAAAAGCAAATTTATATCAATGTTACTCTTTCAATTTGTTATTTACATACATATATTTTACCCACTTATTCATTTGAAGTAGAAGAAATATATATACGTCTGTGTTTATAAAGAAATTATGGTAATATTTCTTAGAAAGACAGGGGGGAAAGCAAATACATACAAATACTTCCAGTAAATAGCCTTGAATATTTCATCCAATTTAATGAACTGTGAAATAAAGTTTTTCAATTTGCATTTATGCGTTTACTCAGTGTTTGCTTTGAAATATATGTAAACTAAGGAATGCTAGGAGAGAGCAGAAAATGCCTCCGAATCGAAATAATATGTTGATTGGGTAAACGAATTTGTAGAAATTCTGATAAAAAGTACCAACCAGAAAATTATTTTGCTCGTCAGATTTTTTCAAATTTACTTAATCTTCTCGTGGAAAGGTAAAATGAAAAATCATCCTTTAGTTAAAAATAATATTTTGTTTAAAGCTTGTTTCTGAAGAGAGATTGTTTTTTCAAATAGATAAGCATTGTTTTTACTTCATATCTTAGAAGACTAAAGAATTGTATTCTTTCCCCTCGTAGTTATTCACCTAGTGTTTTTAAAATTAGTTATTTTGAACTTATTTGATAAAAGTGGTGTGTATGATAGAAAAATCTTTGTTACCCTAAGGCTGTGTAACATAATAAGATATCTAGAGTGTATTATTAGTTTATTATAGATCTTGTTTTTAATGGAACTTGTATGTATAATGTTTCATGAAATTTTACTATTTTTATCTGGTTTGAAAAATTCGTAACATTGAGTTTTAAACCATTACATTCAGTGTTAAAATTATTGAGAAAAATATATGTGAAAGGAGAAAGTTATTATTATATATTGTTTTCAACCCAACACAATATTTATGAATTGAACAGAGTTGAAACATTATTTGAATCTGTAATTTGATTAATTAAAAAAAAATCAATCTACTCACTGTTACAAGTTTCACTTGCTAGTTACAAAATCGCACTCGTTCTTTTATAAAATGAGTCAATGTATAGTAAGAAATTTCAATATCCCGGAGGGGGTAGTTTTTCTTTTGGATATTGGAATAAAGAGACAGTGCCTTACTTACTATATGTAAGTTCATTATATAAACTATATTATTTTTAAGGAAAAGAATTGAGTACTTTATAATTACGTAATCGCTTTTATTTCACTGGTTTAACTATATTACCGACTCTTGTAAATATTTCCATTAAAATAGAAGGTATGTTCAAATAATAGTTCAAACCTACTTTTTCTGATGAAAAGAAAAGGAAATTTTTATGGTTTAGGAGGAAACTAATTTCTTCTGATAATTTAATGTAAAGAACATCAAAAGATCATGAAGGGGTTCCTGCTTTATGTTGGAAAAAATCGGTTGATTTTGATTTCCATAAATGGCTAGTAGAAAACTAAATTCCGTCACGTACGCTATTTTCTCGTTCTTTCGTAACATTGTCACGCTATATTGTCATTAAGTCAATTATTCTAATACCATAGCTTCCTAAAATTCCCTAAGGTAAGAATTTTTCCCCATTATTTTATGCTAAAACCCTTTTTACCTGTAACTATGTTAGCATAGAAAATGTAAAGTTTTAAATTTATTTATCCTTCAGAATTCCTTGCTGAATCAAAAGAACAGTCTTTAAAATTTCAAAACTTTTTTTAAGCTGAAATTTTTTTAATGTCTAGTCTACTGATTGTGAAATTCCGCGTTATATCCCTTTTATAAAAATTTTTATTCATAAGCTGCTTCTCAATTTAAAACAGTATTCATGATTTTTTTCGAACTATAGTTCTGGAATTATACTTGCATAATTTAATAGCTTCTATCTCTGGCAGTTTCTCCAAACATTATTATTTATGTGTAATAAAAATTTCATATCCTTAATTGAATTTCACTAGATCTCAAAAGAGAAGACGTTAAAAATGATTTTATTAAGCTATTTTTTGTCTAATATCCGATGATATCAAACTATAAGAAAGCGATTTAATTTCCTTAAGCATATTTATTCGAGATATGACAAAAATATGTTATAAAATATATTGATTTTTAACATAAACTTATACAGGTTTTGATTTAAAATTTTAATAGGTATAGTACTGACAAATAAATCTGAAGGTATAGTAGTTATATGTATTCCGTTATATAATTGATTTTCCCCCCATTTCAAAATCTTTTTTCGTTAATAGTTTGCTTCTATTCAGATTGAATATATGCTGCAAAATATATTTTTCCCAGTTTTCTATAAGAAAAAAAAAGCATGTTTTTCCCCATCTCAGTTAAAGTTTTTCTTATTTTTTAAGCTGTTGAAGCGGTACATTTTAATGAAGTTATAACTCAAAAACGAAAATTTAAAATCATATTTCACATTATTCGTTTACTTTCTTTCAATTCATATATGCAGTAGGGTAAACTCAACACAACAAAAGTCAAAGTATTTTTCTACTGCAATGAGCTTAGTGATATTCGTTTTATTGGATTATTTTTTATCAGAAATTTGTGTACGCTTTATTTTTCCAGAGACTTTTCTTTTTTCGCTCAGAAACGTGATAGGTTGGCAAAAATTGGTAAATTTTATTGTTTTCTGATTTTTTTTTTTTTTTTTTATGCGTATCAAGAAAGAAAAAATCAGGATTTATAGGAAAATCTTCCTTCTTTGTTGTGTGTGTTTATATAATTACTTTGAGTGTTGTGCTTTAAAAAAGGCCGATTGCTATATAAGCCGATTATGCTTATTATCACGGCTATGTATGTGGTCCTTACACGCTTCCGAACCTAAATATTAATGTTATAAATATTTACTTATCTTACAATTACTAACCAGGTCCGAGTAAGTAATAATATTTGTAGGATAGGTATGACTCACTGTCCGTATTCAGATTCTTACTTCTCACTAATTTTGCATCCTATAATTTACTTATTTTTCAACTACTAACGGTGTTCGAGTCAACAGTAATACTTGTACGATGTTCTCAGTGTCCGTATGCATATTCACTTCTAACTTCTGATCTTATATATCTTTACTCTTATCAGCTTAGGCATGATTCTAATTTCTTCGTTGTAAACTCCTTCTCTTCTTCTACCACTAACGCTTAGTATTAAATTCTCCTCAATTTTATCAATGTTGTCGAATCCGGTATAGACTATTCTACTTTTATTAACCTTTTTAAGTTAATGCACCGATTTCCCCCCCCCCCCGCGTTATCTATTATATTTATTATATTATTGTATGTCAATGTATTCAATAAAATTAAAAATTACAAAATAATAATAATAGAAGTAAATTTTGTGAATTTAATCCTCTAATCATATTACTTTCAATCCGTTAAATGCAACTCGTTTAGCATTTTAACGTAAACTATACATAACCTTTCATTTGCATATTACCATCATTTTCTTCCTTTGAAGTGTTTTTGTTGTCATCTTTGATTTTTCAAATATTATGCAGATTTTTTACTCTCCCTAATTGGGCTTACTTCTCATAAATATTCATGAAATAACTTGTGAGCTTTGTATCATTTCACTTGTTTCAGTAGCCGTGTGTGAGATGTTAAGCTTGGCCGGCGCTTTTATTAAATCAATCTTGATTAAAAGCATCTTAATTGATAGTGAAAGTTTAACGTTATGCATGGATATCGAATAAGGTGCCTTTGCTTATTACAATTTTACGCCAATTTTTACTTAATGAGACCTCATTAAAACTGATAACTCATTCGAGAGACTGATAATTATGACACCGTACTGGGGTATCGCTTTAGACAATTTTGACATTTAATTAAATACATTCGATAATACCCGGCTTTTAAAATGAAATTAAATAATTAACTAAGTGTACTCTCCTTACTTATGGTTCTTTTAATTAAGTATTTCTCAAATTTGATTAACTGTAAAAGGCTTTATCACCAGAACTCTGAGGACTATGTAAAGGAAAACACGGTATAGATTCCTGAGGTTCATCTCCTCTAAATACTAAAATTAACATTGCCGTTATTATAATTTAGATATTAAAACTTTTTTTAAAAGCGGCAACTCTGATAAAAATGGCATTTTACGATTTTTTCATTTTTTGGATATGTTTAGAGAAAAATGCTTTTCGGTGAAAATATACCTCTTGAAATCGAATGCGTGTAAAATATTTCCAATTTGTATCTGTCAGAGAAAAATCTTGTTAAATGCGTACCCCATGACTTGACGGAGAAGAACGAAACAGAAATTTGCCTGGCCTCTTTCAGTTGACTCATTTATCTTTGTAAAAAGTAAATTTCTGTTTCCGTGGCATGGCATACACAAGAACCAAAGTAAACAACACGCAATAACTCTTTCTTACCTTTCGTTCAGGTAGTGTTATATTTTTAATGCATTACATTGTGACTATGTGAAATAAAATAATTATATTTGTCCTTTAACATGAGTTGCTAGGTAGAATTTGAAAGGGAAAATAATACTGTATAATATTCATATTGTTATTTTTACTCACACAACCCATTCCGCATTTAGTGTTTGAAAATTAAACTAATCTATTTTAAAATAAATTTGATTAAGATATGCTTTACTTGTGTGATTATATATATATTGTTTATCTATTATTATTCATTAAATACATTTGGTTGTATTTGAAATACGTTTAAAACTGTACGTGAGACTCAGACTGAAAGTCAATAGCATTTTGCTTTTAAAAATAAATAAATGTTTATCTTACTAGGGGGGCGACAACTGATAAAACTGGTAATAAATAGAGTGTTCTTTTTAAATTAAAATATGATTTATCAGAGAGAGTTCTTGATTAAAATGTGAAACTAGGGGGAACTTTTTCAGGTATCTTGGCATCTTCATATGATAAAAGTAACACATTTAGTTTTAAACGTATTACAAAGCCGTTCGGTACATTTGAGATGGGTTTGAAGTGAGTAATTTCAAGTCTATATTCATTCTTTCATTGAAAGAAAATTAACTGAATGATTGTTAAAAATCTGTGGGATAAAGTGATTTTACACTTTAAATTTTTTATCAAAATTGTTTTACACTCTCCTTTTATAATTAAAGTTGTTTAATCTACAATTTATGCTTTTTTGCAATAAAATATTTTGCTGTTTATCTCTTTTGACTACCTTGCCGTTTTTCTCTCTGTAGCAGTTCGCAAAAAAAAAAATACCAAAACACGAGCCTAACGAACAAAATCAAGAGGGGGAAAGCTATTTATAAAGAAATAGCTCGTTAGAGTCCAAATGAAAATCTCTTCATTTTTTAAACTCGATTTGAAGAAGATAAAATGAAATTAGGTGATAAAAGATTTCGTTTTAATACATATATTCGGTGCAAAATTAGTGCAATTCTTGCTGCAGCTTCATGTTCGATAAAAATTTGAATTTTTGCGCGGATTTATACATGTCTATTATGTATACTTTATACATGTTGATTCTATATACAGAAATACATAAAAAAATCAACGTAAAATCATGTCTTAAAAATAAGTTGCTTTCTTTTGTAACTTTGACATGACAGTCAACTAAATTCAGTTGATATTGAATTACTCATAAACTTGTAAAGAGAAACTATAAATACATTCTAAATTGTAAACAGAACAGAAAGGGGTGGGATTTCCTTGAAAAACTCTAATAACACTGTTTTGTTACCAATTAAAAGTTAACAAAATTTGTTCTCTTTCCCCTTCCTCTCCCAACCAAGAATATAGTTTAGTTTACCTGTTCGACTGGCATATTTACATTGAAACCAAAATGAACTTTTTCCTTCTTTTTTGCTTGTTTCAAAACTCACCGGTGAAATATGAACCTTTCAAAAAAGTGATCTATTGACACATAAATCGTGGACTGTGACTTTTTATGGCCTACCCTGTTTCATCCGAAAACTATCCGTGACATTTTGGAGAAAAATACCGCTTGCTATCCGAATAGAACTGTTCCGAATGGTCCAATTTTTTACATGCTTCTGCTAGAAACTTTGTCTTTGATTCGAATATATTTAACTCAAATGCAACAAAAGGTAAATTCCCCCCCCCTCTTAAGTGCAATTTCACATATCCGTCCTATGCAAGGCATTACAGTTTCCCGTTAAATTGGAAGATGGTGATTGAAGTGTATTTTTTAAATGTCTTGTACTTCTGATTTTTGTCTCTTTGGGACTTAAATTTCTCTAAAGGTATGCGTTACAGCTTTATATATTGCCCATTATGATAATCAAATGTTTCATCATTATATTTAATGAGTTGAGAGAAATAAATTGTTATTCGTAATTTAATGAAATCGGTATCAATGCATTGGTTATTTATCTTTAATACAGTTGGTTCTTGAAATACTTTTAATGTAGAAGATTCTTTTATGAACTGATATTTAATAATTTTTCATAGATTCATCTATAACTTTTATTCTCGAACTTTTCCCTCAAGAGAAATTACCATATATCTCTTGATTTTCATCTTTTACCCACGTATCCCCTTGACCACCATTTAATGTTCTAATGTATCCTCAAATTACGAAGATTTTAAATGGTAATTTTCTTATTTCTTCACCCTTTATATATTACTCTGCCGAAAATTCAGATCTATGATTAAAGTATTTCAAATACGTGCAGTACATTAATTGATGTACAATTGTTGTTCTTTGACGTTCTTTTATGGCTGAGAGATAGTAAATCGATTCTAAGATCACATCTAAAACAATGTATTTCGTCGTGGAAAATGTGTGTTTCGTTTTAATTTGTGCGTGCGTCATGCATGTATTTGTGTAACTAAAATTTTTGTAAGGATTGTCACGTATTCATAGTTATATTCATAGTTGAGAACCATTGAAAATGAGATTCATCTAAGATATATTATTTTATTGAATGTATTTTTTGTTTCTGTAAATTAACGTATCCTTAATCTTGAAATTTGTTTTACTGATAAATCGTAATTTAATGGAACCGGTGAGAGTTATAATTTAATTTACGAAACTGTATATATATACAAGAAAAGTACTGCTAATCAAATACTACTCAAAACTAACCCATTTCATTTCAATTATTGAAAAACCAGGAATTAATGACTTGAAAATATAAACTCTTTTATTTTCCTTATGGAGTAATTTTAACGTAATTGCTTGAAATATTTTTTAAGATTACTTTTATTGAAAAATAGCTGCACCGAAACAAAATGTTGTTTTTATAAAAGTCATTTGAATTTTTTTTTTAAGTTGCTTTGAAAATAAGTAAAAATTAATTCCTAAGTTTTTATTACTTTCTTTTTTAGCTCTCGCTCACTCTCATTCCTTGAAAATATAATTATAATATTCCCCTCCCTCTTTGAAAATTGAAAAGAGGGGGGTTCGGAAACACATTATTGAAGTAAAATAATTCTTATGACATTTAAATTTCTTTGTTAAAATTTCACTTTTTTTGCTGGTTTTTGTAATCAGTTTAACACCTTACTTTGTTTCTGATAAATCTAAAACCATTTATAAACTTCGTTTTCCTTATTATGCGACAGTGTTGAAATTAATTTGAATATATTGCCTGTGGTTCTTATCGTGAACGTGTGACTTAGAATTTTATAGCTGAAAATTTTTAATGTGTTGGGGAAATATGGGCGAAAATACCTTTTGTTTTGTAATCTGTTGAAAATTCTTATTGGTGTTTATCTATCAAAAAATAATTGTTTTCCTTCTTTTTTATTTTTATATAACTTTTTAGATTATGGCGGTATCATAAATACTCCAGTATCTATACATTAATCATCTTACCCCCCCCCCTCTGTTGACGTCTGTCATTATGTTGAATCAATATTTATCTGAGAAGCTAAAAATATAGTACTGTTTGCATATATTATTTATTATTTTCATTAATTTACTCTTTGAGCATTTCATTTTCTTGATATAATATCGACTTATATTAAGAAATTAGACTAATTTCTGGTTTTTTTGAAGATTTCTTCTTAAATTTCTATTTCTACCTTTAACCCGGCTGCTTCGAATTGACATGAAAGGGTGTATAAGTTTTAATGTTCTTAAATGTGTTTTATTATGTTGGTATAGGCAAACTTGGATTAAGTTAAAAAAAAGGTTTATTTCTCTGAAAATAATCTGAATTGTACTTGCTTAAGTAATTCATTTAAAATTATAAAAGTATGTTTGACAGTTTGAAATTTAACTTCGATTTAGTGCGTTCATATTATATTTCATTGTATCACTTGTATTATTGGTGAGGTACGTCGTTATTTAAACATTTATCTAATTTGAAAAAATAAATGTTGATTCTGTTCGTACTTTTTTTATTTGTTTATAATCTTTTGTGTAATCTTTGTCTGTCATTATTGTGCATTCTTCTATAAAATGTTTAAATTACTTCATTGCATTTTAAAACACAATAAAAAAAAAGCCTTTATTCAATTACATTAGTTTTTCCATGACAAATTCGTAGTTTTAGTTTTGAGTTTGAAATATTTTGTGATATTCTTTCACTAGAAAAAGTTTTAAAGAAAACATTAATCTAGAGTTAAAATACGAATAATTCAAAGCCATTTTTTATCAGCGTCGAAAAAAGAAAAATAATTAAGACACTATGGCATGTGACTTTGAGTAATGGAAAAGCAAAAAAGAAAAAAACTTCTTTCGGAAAATAGAATTATGTTGATGATCCATTTTACTTGACAATACAGTTTGGGAAGAGCCAGTTCATCCTTCTAAAATGTGCCGTAACGGAAGCAGATGTTAATATACAGAACAATTTATAAGGTTTTGTAATGTCTATTCTCCAAAGCAACTCATTCGGAAATACGGCTCTTTTCAACTGATATATATGTATATATAAGCAAACCATTCAAAAGAAAGTATTTTGAATACATAACATAAAAGGCTGAAGTAATTCTTATAGATGTAGACGAGTAATTGGGACTGAGAGCTATTTATTCGATGGAATGTAAGTCGGATTGCAATTTATCATTACAGTAGTCAAATTGTTTTTTCCTTTTATTTTATTTTGTGTTTGTTACATTATCTGTAAGCATACATTTGATGCAGTTCAAGTTTTCCTCATAATTTAGAAAATTCTTTCTGCTTTGGGAATAATCTTTCTTTGGACTTCGTTATTCGTCAAAATGAGGAGTGTGTAACATTTATGTATTATTTCTAACAGCACTGTTTTTTGTTCAGAAAAACTTTATATTAATATAAATCGTATTTGTGAAACGTTTTTTCCCCCTAATTTTGTCCTGTATTTTTGATATATCTAGTAATTTAACTTTTTATTTCGCATATTAATTATAATTACTGTATTCTTTCGGTTTAAATTCATATTGTTTTTTATCAATATTTCTATATTGTATGATAACTCATATATGAATATGCTTGAAAGGAGATCATATTCTTTTAATGGAAAACGTTGCTAGAGTTGCAAATTTTACTTTACTGAATGAATGTTTTGAAATTTACTGTTCTGTCAGGATTTCATTAATATTTATTAGAATGCCTTTTTCTGTAGCCTTTGGCAAAGGCTCTGATTCGTAATTAAATTTGAAAGCGAACTGACATTTAGGATATTGAATAGATGGCTTCATTGAATCGATGATTCAATAATCGAACTCTGACGGTGAAATAACCCAGATTTATAACTATTCTCTCACCTTGACTCGGTCATATACACATCTGACTTAGTTGTAGTAATTTTAACCTCATTTAAGTACATAAAACAACAGTACAGATTACTCACTTTGGTTAATAACATGTCCTTTCTTTCATGTTTTGCTTTATATCGGTACAAAATAAATGAAATTTGCTAAAAACAATAAATATATTATGCTTTGTGCTTCTTTCAATGTTAATTCCTGTATTTTGCTCTTTGAGTAATTAATATAACTCAAGCCACTACGAAAATCCTTAAAATTTGCACATTTAAATATACTTTAATGGTCGCTTTGGCTTTGAAATTGTATGTTTCATATTAAATGGTAACTTGTTTTAAAAACAGTAAATTACCTACCTCATTTCTTCCTTAAAACTTTCTTAAATCCAAGTGTTCTTATTAATCCTCGCATTATTGTGCTAATGAATAAAATATTTTTCCTTTCACAGTAATTAGTCGAAAGTCAATCATCCGAATGATAAAAACTTAATTTACCTTTAATTGAGATTACCTCTTTTTAAATTCGTATTTAAACGCTTGAGAGGTTGTTCATTGAGATATAGTTTACAATGAAAGTAGCTATTCATGGATTATCTTTGTTCAACTCATTCCCTTGTATTCTCCGTTTATTTATACAATGAAAATATACTAACACGAAACTGAGCAGTCTGAAATATTTTTTTTTATTTTGATTACTAACGGAAAGAAGGCTATCGATATTTTCGATGTCATCGAATTCCTGCTAAAATTTACGTTTGTGGGTACATACATTGAAAGTTTACGTATATATCAGGGTACTTTTAATTATTTTTAAGAATTATAATACTAAAAAAAAATAAACTTATTTCGTATGATAAATTTAGTGATAATATAAACAAATTAAAAGTACATTACAAAATGAACCAGCTAATAATAATTAAGCTGATATCTGTTTACAGTATTACGAACAGAACTTAATAGATAAAAATAATTTTGTTTTATTTAGGTATGAATGACATTATTGTATTTCATGAAAATTTAATTCAAACTAATTATAATAAAATGGAAACTGAGTTTTTTAGATATTGAGAAATTATTGATTGTAAAATTTTTATAATGATATTCTTGATAAAAGGAAACTTTCAATTTTCGTATTAATAGGGAATTAAATTATTTTCATGTTTTTAGAAAAGTAATATCCACAATTCAATTTTTGAGAATATTACTTTCAAAAATTCTACATAATAAAAATCTGGAGTTACGAATAAATTAAATATTTTTGCTAATTTTAATAAATTTAACAATTTTAATTTTCCTATTAATTTTTTAAAAGCTCGTTTTGAATTTAATAATTATAAAATAGAAAAAAATCATTTTATACAATTTTTATAAAATTCGCACTCGACAACTTTAAAAGTTTTTACTTTTGCATTAGTAATATACAAATATTTTGATATTTTCTACTAATAAATTTTTAATTCCTTAATGGACTATAGATTGCGTTAAGGGTATTTGTTTTGAAATTTACTTATTTTATTTGAAAGGTATGCTTGAGAGATATATATAATTTTAAAATTATAATTAGTATTTTTTTTAAAAAAAGCTCTTTTAGAAATTTAAAAATATTTGCTATGTATAATTATTGTAGAAATTTCACAATTTTTGTCACTTCTGGTCGGTAATTTAGAACCAGCCTTTTGTAATTAGTTTTTCGGAAGATGGTGTGAGTTTTTGTTGTTTGAATTTAATTTTAATTTCTTTCTTGCTTATCCATGTATGTTTTGTTATTATATGTACATTTAATTCAAGTAAATTGATTTAATTGTTGTTATCCTTAGATATTTTATTCTATTCCGATTTCTTAATGAATTCTTCGATGCCAAAGGTTTCCGTCGAGTTGTGGATTCGAACCTTGTTGGCATTAAAGTTCTGCCTTGTAGCCAGGGCTGATGCACGTTAAATCTGTCGTGGCTGAATGTTCTCTCGTTGGCGTTTGGGGGAAGGGAGGGGGGTAATGTGATATGGAGAATTCAATCGGTGAACAAATAGCTACTACCCATGTGTTTCTGTAAAAATGTTTCGTGTTAAGAGAAAAAAATGTGGGAAATTACATAACATTTTGATGGGACTGCTGCATTTGTTCGTGTTAACCGATTTTTCATGTTAAGCCTTTTCAAGGTTAACGTTTTTCACTTGCATTTTATTTTTATAAGCCAAGATATTGCATATATATTTTTTATTGCTAGAACTGTTATGACACTACCGTAACACCAGTAACGTTTCATGGTTTTTTAAAAGAAATAGAACTTAAACATCTAAGATGCCCTTATGCTTTCAGGTTCTGATGAAATGAATTTGAAAAACGCAATAAAAAGCTTAAAGTAGCCCTAAATTTAATTTTTTTTTTTTTTTACCTCTCCCTATTTCCCTTGCCTTAGCTGTTAAGGGAACCTCTTCTTCTCTATGGTCGAAAGAGCTATTTCGTCACTGCATAACGATGTCATTACAGACCTACGTGTAATTAACTGAAGTGTTCTCTTCTGAATGCTTCAGTATATGTTACTCAAGAAGTGAAAGTCGAGACGTTTTTTTCTTCCGTAATTGTTAATGGGCAAAGAGTAGAAGTGTTATTGATTTTATAAGTACTGCTATCTTGATTGTAATATTGTATCAATATACTCTTCTCTAAATAATGAAATTTTCACTGTAAAAATATTTTAAAATATATTCAAGTCTTTAAAAAAAACGTGTTTTCTTAGACTAGTATATATTTATTTATTGCTTATTGCTGCATGAATGGTCATTATCCTAATGTCAGTGCTCTTGTTTTCTTCTTGATTATTTCATTTATATTTTATAAACGCCCTTAAATAGTTTATATATTCGAAAGAACTCTCTTGAAAGATATTTTTCTTCCTACTTACGTTTTTCACAAAATATAAATTGTTTTTAAAAACGACGTCGTAATTAAGATTTTCGATTTCGAGTTATTTTAAGAGTAAGAAGAGGTAATCGGCTCGTCTTTTGTTTTTACATATATGGTACTATGTATCATACATTGATTATGTTTATATGATGAAAAGAAATATTTTAATGGTATTAATGGGAATAAAAAATGTTTAGATTTTAATCAGCTTAAAATCTTAGCAACGTAAATAATTTCATTCTGTTTTTTTAATTAATGCTACAGCTTTTAATGAGAGTAATTAAGATTTCAAGAAAAATTTAGTTATGGAATAAAAATGCTTTGTCAAACAAACAATTTGATTTTTCAATAAAAGTTTGAAATTTTATTGAATTTACCATGTGCAGTTTAATATTCGGGGGGGGGGGAGAAGAAAAATAAACTTTAAGCATCGTAATTAAAATTGTTGAAGTTGTTTATAATCATTTTATTACTTATTCTATCTCAAGAAACTTAGTTTTTAATCATTTTTGAAGCTGTTTGCTTTTATAGTATTTAAGTAACATTTAAAGACCAAAAAATTTAATTTTGATAATACATTCATTTTACAATTATTTATTTTTTTATTTAACAGTTAAATATTAAAAACATTATATATCAGATTTATTTTAGTAACCTTATTTTCCCACTTACCATGTGTTTTGCACATTTCAAGTCCCAATTGTGTCCTACAAGGACTCATTGCCAAAAATTTTAACCAACCAAACAGTTTTGTATTGCAAAATGTAGCTTTAAACTTCTTTGAAATTTTATTACATCTTCTTTAATTGATTGCATTTGAGGAAAATTGGCTTACAGTTAATATTAAACATGTTTTTTTAATGTAATGCATATGACTGAAATTCATTTCTTTGACAAAGCAAAATACGTATGTAATGTAAGGAAATAAATATAAAATTTAAAAATATATATGCGTTCGTATTTTTTTAGATAATCTTCTTTCTTTTGGTAATGTTTTGCTGGGATAAGGAACCCGTTATATATTCTTTTTTTACGTAAAATGTAATTACATAAGCTTGTCTGAAAACGTGCCTCAAAATATTAGATTTTGAACCGTTGATTATGTAAAGATTTAAATTTTCAATAGGCTACGAAACTTTCGATCCGAATTTTAAGTTCCATGTTATTAAGCCATTTAATGTTATCAGAGTTTGTAAAAGGAGGGAGTTGTTTTCACAGATCATTTGCAATTCAAATCGCTCAAAATCTACTTCCGTTGATCTGACCTTTTTCTTCATACTCTTCTAACGACATAATGATGTTTTAAGCGACCGATATTGCTCGTTTAAATGAGTTCGGTTGTTTGAGTTTATGGTACTAAGTCCTCTTGGGATATACTGTGCCAAACACAAAGTAAAATATTTTCAATTGAATGAAGTTAAATAGATTTATAAATAAAAGAGCATATAATGTACAGGAAAAAAAATCAGATTTTAAAATTTTATATGTGTGGAGTAAAGCCAATTTGATGTAAAAATTTAAAAATATTTAGGTGGGGATTTTCTCCAACCAAATCAATTAAAGAAAATTTATAAGTTTAAGTGTTTGAAACTAACATTAAAATGTGCGTCACAGTCAAAAAGATGCCTATGTGTCAACCTCGTGTGTCGGATACGTAGACATGTCGAAATTACGTCCTGTCATCTATATGAAAATTAATTCCAATGAGTATAATGATAGGTTTTATATGATATACAATTTATTTTCATCCGCTGTCCATCTGGTAATTGCCAGGCACGACACTTACCCCAGGGGTGGCGTTGAAGTATAGTATTACAGATTCGGGGTGAGAATTCACCCGAAGCACCCCTAACTGCAATATTAACCGTAAAGTAATGTCTTTGGGTTCGGGAAGAAACTCTTAGAACTCATTCCCAGCTGATTAACAGGAGCAGGTTCACTCCTGCCATCAGTCTACGGAGAAGCATGGGCCAAAGGGAATGCAACAGGATCCCCAGACTCCACTTTCCCCCGGCATGGGTTGCCACGCATGACAAGCATGCTGTCAGGTCAGAAAAACGTGAACTGACGTTAAATTTACAAAATTAGTTTTTTTCTCCATTTTGAATCCTTAACAAAAAAGAATCAAAATAAATATAAAAATTAAAGAACAGAAGAGAACCAAACTGGAAAAAACCATGCAATCAACTCCAAACAGAACTAAAAATAACTGTAATTGGAATCTGCAATGGAAATTAGAACATAACGTTTAAATTTTTATTTATTTATTTACTTGTATGTTACATTTTTTTTTCCGGGTTTCTTGGGGGCATGGCTTGCCGTACTCACTCGAAGATGAGCCCCTGAGAAGAAATACGGAAAAATATGTCAATTGTGACCAGAAGTAGGGTTGGAAGAAAGATATCGCTAGGGTATCTCGGGGCCGCGTCATCCGTGTTTACCAAAGACAGTAAAACCCGCTGGAAGAAAAAGGTTATTAGGTCTCTTGAAGCCCAAACCCACCAAAACAAGGAAAGCCCCTGACGGCTCGTTTAACTTGGGTTAGGATGTTTATGATCATTACTTTTACTTGCATTTTGTTATGCAAATTCTTTTAATAAACGTATTATGTATTTTGAAGTATACGGATATTATTTCCACGTGTTTTCATTTTTTTTATCTAGTAGTTTTTTAAAAAAAGAATGAATGTTTAATTAAAAAGAAATTAAATGCTTTATTTTATTTTTATTTGTTTATTTTGTCTCTTAGTTATCACAGGCTTAAAAATGAAAGTTTTATTGTATTTTGTTTTATTCAACTATTCATAATTTTACAAATTTTTTGACTGGTTCAATAAGTATAATATGAAATTTTATTTTTAATTAAAAAAAAATGTATATAATTGAAAAAGAAATTTTAAACTTTCCTTTAAGCTCTCAAATACCTTCATTAAAGTAAATATTCAAGTTGTTTGCGTATGGGCGTATATATATTCTCCTATTCATATCTGTCGAAAATATTTGCTTACATCAAATAAATCATTGGATATTAAAACTAATGTTATATTTAAACACTAAGAAGACTAAAAGGGATATGTGCAAATAATCTGAACCTGTATTTTTAACAATTTCTAATTTAGTTACTTATCCTATTATAGTATTGCTTCATATTTACATTTTGTTCATTCTCTTCTGAATACAAATCCACAGTTTATAAATATTTACTGTATAGATATACATATTCTCTTTTATCCTGCTAATACTTATTTGTTTTCAATTGTTCCGAAACATACTATTGATTTTATTCGGAATTCAAAAGAATAAGATTGATTAAATCCCTACTTTCTATAATATCCATGTCTCAAGAAAAGATATCCCCCTTCTTGAAAGACAAATAGTACATGTTGTCTGTTTCTGATCTATAAAACAGTATTGTGAGTTTTTCACAGGTGCTATTTTCGACTTGTGGTAGGTTGTCACGCAGCTGATCAGAATTGAATTCTCTCATCATATCCCCTGGACATTCTTTCGATAGCTGTTTTTGGATGAGTAATAGATTTCCATTTCCTTATAATCTTCTTGCTCCTTATTTCGTTTTAAATAACCTAAGGGTTTATGTTATTGATTTGGGATATATGTAGAAATAAGAATGCATTTGTTTTGGACTTAAAGTCTGCCTGGAAAATAGATAGATGCCGTTAGAAATTTCTATTACTGTTAGTTCATATAAGAAATGTACTTGATGCATTGTGTAATGTTTTTAATTTACATCATTAAAATATTATAGCCTGTTATTTTGTTTTTCTTCAAATTTTGCTTTTTATATATATATATAGTTTTTTAATATTAATATCCTTTTTTGATAATTCTGGTCGTTGTCTCAATATTTTTTCCCCATTTAATTTACTTTATTTTAGGACTTTCTATGCTATACGTTTTCTTTTAAAATTAAATATGAATATTTATCTTTTTCATTTTTATGATTCGATATTATCTTTCTTCTCATTGGTGCAGTAATGATTTCTTACTTTCGTACGTATTATTCAATTACATATAAATATCAAATTATATATATATATACCTCAAAAGAGAAATTGCAACACCAAGAAATAATGCACGTAGCGTCATACAAATTTCAGAAGCAATAGTGGTGAGGTGGATATGCAAATGATTAAAAAAAAATCATTATTAACCAATTTATTCAGTATCTAATGTGCCCTTCTCGGACAGCTACACAGGCCTCGATGCGGGGAGGCATTCTATCAATTAGTCCATTGATGGTTGCCTGATTTGCAACATTCGAGTCGAATGGTTCTTGTTCTTAAAATGATGTATTAATCGACAGGATATATTTTCCTGTTGTATTCTTAAATTTCACTAAATTATCACTTCAAGCCGTGGAAATAAGACAGCTCTTGATTTTAGATATGAAAATGGTCTCAGTACTGAATTTGTTTTAGAGGATGAACTACATATTGCTGTATTGGCCTGTCACGGAGAACTCAGGCTACAACTTACTTACTTTCATATAGAAAAATACCCCAATAGTAGAATTAAATCTCTGAGTAGTTATTACACATATATACATTTATCATACTGCGTCTTTACAATTTTGAAATATTTATAAATGGGACATTTTTCATTTTAATAGGTAACGTTATACTTAACCTTATTATATAGAAAACGGAATATGAAACATAAGGTAACATAAAAATTAGATTGACTCTGACTGAAATGAGCATTATGTTAAAATTTGTTGCTCTGTAGAATAGTGAAGTCAGAATATATTATGAATGATGCAGTATTTTTCAATCTGAAAAAAAATGTGTGGAGCATTTATCCCATTCTTTCACGTTATATTTAAACTGCCATAAATTATATAAACGTAGGTCTGTTGAATATGTATTATAATTATCTTTCAAATTTTATAAGGTACTCTATAATGTTCGTATTGAATCATAATTTTTTCTTTATTCTAATTAGTGTTTATATAGATATCTCACACCACCATGAATATTGTTTGGTATACAGTTTGAATATATACCATAAATATTGAATTTTTTTTTCAGAATTTGACTTTTTGATGTCGCCAGTTACATGTGGCATGCTTTGTAGTCTCCCCATATTTTATCCTCGAAAGTGTATCAATCATTTACGGACACCCGATACATTGAGTTTCGCCTTTCAATGATAAAGGTTATTTTATGATTACGTCTGCCTATATAACCCCATATATATATATATATATATATATATATATATATATATATATATATAACCTATAAATCTTTTTTGACTTAAAAGCTTTCAGAAATCCTTTAAAAGTTTCGGTTTCATCCTATCGATTTAAAACAGGATTTTTTATTTAAGAAAATGTGGTAGAAGAATGTTGAAGTCCAATGATACTGGAAAATATATCTAGATGGGAGAAAGATGTGCTTTTTTTATAAAAAATACTTAGTCGGGCTTAAAAATTTCGCTAGAAGCATTTTATAGATTGATGTCTCTAAGTTTTCACATGATAGTCGTTATGTGCATAAAAAGCATTTCATCAGTAATATTGGTTGGAATAAAATATGAGGAATAATCTTTATTATTTTAGCTAAAGGAACTGCTTATATATTTTGTATTAAAAATGGGGGAATCGTATATTGCTTCCCCCTTCTTCATCCTTTAAATTTTTGAATATTTAATTATATTACATTCGTTTTCGACTACATTTGTCTTTACTTTTTGTAAGAAAGTAGTATAATATTAAATATAAGTAAACAAATAAAAAGGAAGAATAACTATTATTCGGAAAACAGCCAAAGACGTATAATTTTCATAAATTTTTAAATCAAATTACTGATTTAACTTTATGTATGCATACAAAAGCAATAATGCTCCATCACTCCTTTTTTTTTAAGTTTTACGTTGTTACACGCATATTTTCATCTAACGACTGCATGCGTATTCTCATATATTGAATTGAAAACGTTTTGAAGAGTTTTGCTATCTGACGGAAGTTTCTTTTGGGTAAGAACTCGAAATCTTTCCTGAAATGTGTTCCATTTCTCTTTTAATAACACTTCAAGTTTTGCAATTGTATTATTTTTCAACAAGTCTCTACAAATGCATTTATATTCCATATCGAAGAAGTCGACATTTTTAGAAAATCTGTTTTTGCTGCTGGTTTAAAAGCTTGCAGAGCTGTGATAAACTCGAGGGCCGCAAAAGCAAATACGAACTTCTTAGAAGATCCAATTTGCATGGTGGGATTGGTTCTGAGGGCCCATGCACTTTAAAGTGGTATTCTTCATAGCATTCCGAGCAACCCTTCAAAGTTGCTTGGAAAAAGTAAATATCGAAGGAGAATAGAAATCATACTCTTTTCAGTTGGAATCTCATTTTTCTTTTTCTTTTTTTTTTTTTCTTCTCAATTGTAAACTTCTGCATGTTAGAAAAATAAATTTTTAACCCATTTACTACAGATATTCTCTTAAAATTTATGTTTTTCGGAACAAGTTTGTTGATATCTCGAAATGTAGCTCTGCATCAATTTGAGTGCATTTCCCGTTCTTAATTGCAAAACATACGAAAATCGCGAAAATAAAATCTTACTTACTGTAATATACTTCATACTCGTATTGCGAACATTATTAAATGAATGCCCAAAAAGCGCTGTATTATTTGATAACTCTCTTACTATAGTGAATGTTTTTTTTTTCTTTCGTAACTGATATATCTTGATCTTTCATTGATAACTTGGCTCTTTTCTTTTAGATTATATATGTCTTATCTTTTAAAAAATATCTTTCAATTTTCTTTTCAAGTGGAAGAAGAAATATATCTCCTAAATCGATGATTTTCAACTGTAATGACATTTGTGTACTTTGAAAATGTACAAGTGCCGTTACATCGGAATACCAATTTCTTAGAAATATTTTATCTATTCAGCTTTTCTATTGATTTATTGAAAAATCATCTTGTTTTAAAAATGATGGGTGACCAGAATTAGGTACCTAGTCTAGAGAAGGTGGATGTATGTGTTTATATCTTCAGTTTATTTATGTTCAGTGAATCTTAATACATTAAATTTCTATGTTTAGATTCGTTTCTAGCTTCCTTTAACTGTTTTTCCAATGTCCTTTGTATTTATTGTTATCTAAAATCGACATTTAGGGGATTATTTTCGAGATGTAGTGCAACAGCAAATTTTAAACTTTTCACATAGTGATGCACTTTTTTGATTGAATAATGTGTGGATTGAATAAATGTGCTACCTCATGCATGTTTTTGTAATTGGTTACGATTAACGTTTTATTATTCTTACTTTAATGATGAAATCATTCAGAATAATATCATTTGAAATTAATCATACGCATATTTATTCATTTCAACGTATTACGATTGCTTGTTAGATATGTAAGTTTTAATGTTGTATTATCTGCTGATATTTAAATGTTAAAATACTGTGATATAGGCAAAGTTGTCATTGTATTGTTTTGATTTATTGTTAATTAATGTCGCATTTCGAAGCAACTCGATGGCTATTGGCGACGGACCTCATAATTTTGAACCTTGGTCAAAAGACGAGGACGACGCCTGAGCTGGTACCTTCCCCTCCAAACCTCCACATTATGCCATCCTGTAGGCTTGGGACCTTGACAGATTTAGTATGCATCAATCTTGTTAGTCGGTGGGTCTTTAATTGCATCCGGGCTCGAACCCACGACTCAACGGAAAGAACGCCGCCCTCGATTTCGCGACCATGACCACAAGGCTGCTTGTATTACTTTGAAGCGCATTTAAAAAGGAATCACAGATTGAGATCCAATTTAAGTATTGTACTGTCTGAAAGTAGTAATAATTTAATAACTTTTTTTTGTGTTTCACACCACAAATACCGTCCGGTTTCTATTAAGTGGTATGGAATCGGTGGAAGTGGCATACATGAGGGATAAGGGTGGACATCCATCCCCGGGATACGTCCAAATGATGTTATGAAATTTTCTTTTTCTTCTCCATTGCATTTTAGTAAAAAGGAGAGGGCGCAAATTTTTTAGTTGCCCCTACGTGCTGAAAGCCCTAGCTGCGGCTCTGGTTGTTGGTAGGGAGATGATACGCTTAAAATTGTCTTCGCCTAATTTCACGGAGCTGAATTCAAACTCGAAACACATTTTCAGATAGAAAAAATATTCCAATATTAAAATAAGTGTATGTGGCTGTAGCATTTGTATCCATTTATCATACTGTATCTTTAAACTTTCAAAATCATTTATGGTTTTGAAATTTCATTTACTTTTACTTTTAAACTTAAATTTTTGTTTTGCATTCCAACTTGAGAGGTGAAGTACGAAACATGTTTTATACTCGAAAAAATGAACAGGGCTCAAACAAGAATGTTGTATAGTAAAATGTGCTATTATTTCTGGTTGATTTTGCCTTTAATGTTTATATGTGGTTGTTTATGTGTAACTGACATTGCTAGTGCATAGTTTCTAAACCTTTTAATTCGCTTATATAACTTATCACTGGTCACAATTTATTGATTTATCAGTTTTCAATAATTTAATTGGCCTTTTTTATACCTTGTTATTAATCAATGATTGAATTTTAGTTCTAGTTAGGTCTAAGGTAACTTCTGAGATTCGTGCAAAGTTAATATTTAATTAAAATTCCTAGTTCGTAGTATAATCTGCATATAGGTAAAGGTTGTTGTTTTTTAGGTTAGAGCCCGAGATCGAAAATTTTTCAAATGAAAAATGCGACACATACTTAATGGGAAATTCATTCTTCCTCCCCCCCTCTTGTCTGTGCCAATTAATTAGTTTAATAAGTAAACTTTAGAAATTTATCTGTGGAAATTTATACCGTTAATTTGCATGTCCGTTCAGTTTAAGAATTATTCAGTTAAACATATTGTTTATATCCAGTGCTGTATACTCTGATTTTGTGTGAAATATCTTTTTCCCAGCTTATCAGTTGTAAATATTTGGCAAAGGGAAATTTTACTTTATTATCTGTGAACTTAAGTACACTTGATACTATTTGTTAATTTAGCTACTGCAGGTCAATTACATGTTTTGATGTATCATACCTAATTTTTAATAAAAGCTGCCAGGTGGGCTGGGACTTGCTGGAATGGTGGTCTCTTTCCGAGAGACTAGCTGGTATAGCTCTAATAAACCCTATCAAGATGAGCTTGGCTTCCCTGGTTTGAATACGGCCTGCGTAAGGTTTATTATTTTCATTTCAAAATGAAGAAACTCTGTTTATGCAGGGTGGGCCGAAAGTCGGTTAACAATTTAAAATATGAATAACTGTATAATGGGTTCTCTCGATTATTTCCCTTCAACTAACACTTTGGGCTTTCATTTGACGTGTGTTGAGAACTTCCTCTGTTAAATGAATCGTGGCTTATGTAAACTAAGTAAAAATATTAAAGTGCAGTAAATAGGATTGATGAAATATTGAAGTTGGTGGTAGATAATGGATAAGATATCAATTCTTAATCTCGTGAGCATTGCTAACAAGAGTAAAGAGATTTGGAATTCGAAGTTAGTGAGAATCTGAATACGGTCAGTGAGTTAGATCACTCAGCAACAGTTAAGTATATAAATACTTACAATTATTAATCTTAAGATATTTGTAGATACTTTATCCGCAGATAAAAATAATTCAGATTTTGAACGTTGAATCTTCGTAGTTCCGATTAAAATAATTTGATTGCTTTCACTCTCTGACTTTCTATTCGTTTGACTATTAATTAGTGACTATTTAAATATTTACAGCTGATGGAGCGATAAGTGAAGAATATAAACCCAGGGCATTACAACTATTGGGAAAATTATTTTTTTCTTATCATTATCTGAAAATAAAGGTTTGGGGGTTTTATTATGGACAAATACATAATTGTGCAAGTGTGAAAATTTTCCAAGCAAATAAAGAATCCCTTGTTTTCACATAGAGGGTATATGCGCGTCATTTCATTTAAGAAATCCTCCATCTAATAAGCCTATGATACTGACCATGGTTAACTGTTTACTGAACCCAAAGTTCCGTCAAGGATATTCCAAGAAACTGTAGACCCCGCTCGACTCACAGCCAGGGACGTCGACATCGTGTTAATCTCGAGTTCTTGGAATCGGTCCTAACTTTCCCTTAATCTCATTTCTCCAAATTTTTTTCTTTAGAGTACATTAAAGAGATCGTATATTTACCAATAATTCTAAAACCATTGCTCAGCTCAAGACTAATAACCATCTAGAAATTCAAAGGATACAACATTATGTATTGGAAGCTGTTGTGAAAATAGTGATTTAAGGAGACCGTATTAACTAGACAGTGGGGCTTATCTAAGATATATTGTTTTCCATACCTTGTTTGAAAATTTTTCTGAACAATGAAAACTATCATATATGTAAGTGTGTGTGTGTGTGTGTGCGTGCGTGCGTGCGTGCGTGCGAGTGAGTGAGTGAGTGTGAGAGAGAGATAATGCATCACACAAAAATTATATTCATTTAAAACTTAACTGACTTTTTGGTCTTCCCTGCATTATTTATTACTGCCAATATTTTTTTTTTTTTTTTTTTCCATATTTTATTTTTAAAAAGTTATTGAAAAATTTAAAATTGAAGGAAAGAAAAGGGGGTTGGGGGCCACCCCCTTCTCTTCTTTCTCTTTTTTATGAATTTTTCAAACTCATCCGTTGCATAATATTATTTCCAATAAATAAGATCGTTTTGTGCGTAAATACTAAACTCTCTCCATGATCTGGCTTTTCACCTTTCCGGCTTGCCAGTAATCCGTTATTTTGACTCAGGTAAAAACAAGCTTTGCAGATGTTATTTCATGCCTTCTACTTCAATAGAATAATGTCGACTCTCAGTTCAAAACAATTTCTTTTTTTTTTAGTTTTAGTTATTTCATGTATATATCGCTTTTTGTGTGTTGTATTAAAGTTTAAACAATAATACATAGTTTTTGCTGTTTAAATGCATTATTATTGGTGATTTTCAAGTAATCCGGCGTTTTCGGTTATCTGGCGGTATTCTATTCCGATATCTGCCGTATTACCGAAAGAGTACCGTATTTTAAAATAGATCCTGATTATTAACTTCCATAGAGGCATTACTTAAACTACGTTTACGAACGAATGGCTTTTGATAAATGTTATAATATCACTTAAATGTTCTCTATATTTGAAATTATTGTATCTTATTACATTTGAACTATATATATTTATAAAATGGTTTTCCTTGCTATTGTTTTTGATTGTAAGTTTTGTATCCTGTATGAATAATTAAAATCTGAGAGTCTTATGAATATTTTCTAAATTTTAAATGGGCTTGAATTTGTTCAATTTTATATTGATTTTCAATTCTTATACAAATAAATGAGCCACTTCGAATGGTTAGAAATAGTTGCCAAATCCACCATTAGGCAAGTTAACCCCATTTTATATATTTTTGTTTTTATCCAATCGATATTTAATAGCCACTGGGCGGTAAAAGTTGAAGGTCAATTTTGACTTTTCGATCCTTTTTAGAAAATTGTCACATAAAATGTAGCGAAATGTTTCCTGCTGTGACCAGACTTGGATCGATTTCAAATACCGGAACATTGCATCGATCATGGTTTATATATATAAATGGATAACATCAATAGTGATGTAAGTCACGTTTCTTCATTTGCCAAATCAGGTATAAAAAAACAAGACCAGGACCAAAGTCTAATGTTAAATTTTTCCTGCCTTTTAGTGTTAGCAAACAAGTTTACTATTACCATGACTTATTTTTATTTTTAGATGTTATACATAAAACACCATTTATGCTAGAAAGTCAAATATTACAAAAAACTTGACTTAAATCACTATGACTTTAAACCATGTTCGTTTATATATATATTTCCGCAAACGAAACGAAACGATCCACTGCAATTTCATCCGGATCTTCTGCTTTTTTTTTTTTTTTTAATTTCCTCAATTTTGCTGAAACGGTCGCTTAAAAACGATGAAGTAATCGCGTTTTTTTATATATACCTTTTTTCCCACATCGATTTCTGTTCAATATCTCGGTAAACGTGAGGGTTTTTTTAACCCTAAAGCTTAATCAGAAATTGATCATATAACGCCGTATCTCTTTAATTTTGTTCACTGAGTACTTTTTTTTTTTCTCTTTTTTAGTTCAAAAGAGTATGAGCTACAGAACATTTTTGTTTATGTCAATGACACATCTTAATTAATTTAACGAATCGTCTTCGTCATTTACCCTAATTAGACTACATTACGAATTCTTGTGACCAATATCACCTACTTGTAAATGACAAAAAATTATTAGAACGTTTTACCTAATTGATAAACAAATCTTGAAATAATAATCCTTCGTTTGTTACTCCGATGTTCTTTCATCTTTACTTTAATATAAAATCTGGATCATGGCCAATATCCCCTTGTTAATATCAAATTCGATAAAAGTCAAAAAAAGACCATAACTTAATTTGTACATTTTGTAAGCCATTGGGTCACGTTGATTGAGATGTGTTTCGGCAAGAAAGAATTTTCTACATGACTACAGTAATATTTCAGATAGCTTAATTTAAAAAATGATAAAAAAATAAATAAATAAATGAAATAGTATTTCTTCATCATTTAGTTGGTATAAAAGGTTTTTTTTTTTTTTTTTTTTTTTTTTGCGTTCAATGGTGTTTCATAATGCAACTCGATTTTATTATTTGAATTTCTTATTTTCATTTCGATCGAATGAGAATTTTGTTTTTGTGTTGAAGCAATACATTTTATAAGCTTGTGTTTTGTAGAAATACTTGAATTTACTCAGTAGTATAACTATAAGTGTGATTCATTTTGTGTGTAGGCTTTATTATGACAAGTTTTGTTAAAGTGAAAGAATAGAAATATCATTAACTTAGTAAAGAATAATGCAATATGTTACTTGCCATTACATTTCTTATATTGTTATTTGAAAATTATTGTTATGTGCATTTTACCATGTTACTTCCTCACATGTTATGCACAATTTGAAAATAGATTTAAAAAAAAAAAAATAGATCGATATCACTTTAAAAATCCATAAAAAATTTATTTGCTATCGTACATAAGAATGGAAACGGTATTCTTTTAGAAATACAATCGGGTGTTAAAAATATTATTTTCTCAATGATTGGACGAAATATATGGTTAATTATTGTTTTTGCTTATTGTATTCTTTGTTGTTTGTTGCTGTTTTGAAAATTCTGATTTGATTTATATCATTGAAAATTTATGCATTTCATGCTTTGCTTAAATCAATGTACTCATTGTCTTTTATCTAATTAGTCAGAAGCTAGCATGATTTATATAATTTACGCAATAAACGTCTCGTGGCTTTCAATTAGTGTGACTAAAATGCTAATTTTTCCCACTTTTACTTTAAATTATCAAGACAGAAATTTCAGTCTCGGAATAAAGCTTTTAATATTCTTTGTATTTTCGTTCATTTGAAGAGAACTCAATTAGTTATTTGATTATTGTATTCCAAACTGGATTTAATATATATATAATCCTTTGCCTTTGGTCTAACATAATAGGATTATGTTCAACGTTGATTGAAAAATATATATAAAAAAAGTCCTTTAGAAACTTTAATAACTCATTCGAGCTTATTTTTCTCGAGGAAAAGCTTATGTAATATTCAAATCGTGAATCGATAAGTAGCTTTGGTTCCAAATACTTTTTTTTTATTGAATGTACATTGGTATCATCCAAAGAGTTGCTTAATTCATATTTGTTATTGTAAATATTATTAACTTGTTATACTAAAGTTGTAAGATTGATGGTTCTTTGACTAATACTTTAAAAATGGCTTAGTTGGTAGCTTTTAACTACTCCTTGTTATTTAAGCTTCCTAGTTTAAGCTCTTAGTCAAAATTTTAGAATGCTTTTAGCTGTACTTAAGGTGAAATTTCTCCCAGAACGCACATAGTCTGATATTTAGTTAAAGCGATTAATTTGTGTTGGAGTAAAATATTGCTTGTGGTAAAGTAATCAGACTATATTTCGCGAAAATGCCATTCTAAATGTTCTCAGTGCTAATTAAAACTGCAACATTTAATCCGATTTTGACGATGTAAGGTTTGTGAATTATTCTGCTTTTACTTTTTATTTAATTGTTTAGTATTTAAATTTATTATTTTTATAATAAATTTGTTTATGAGTACGCAAAACATCTGTAACGCGTTGTTTTATTCTAAAATGTGAACTATATTAAAATGTTTTTATAAGTATTTTTAAGAGTCAATTCAAATTTTATATTCGTGTTTCGTCTATAATTTCTCCATATTAATAGAATGTTCGGGTTTTTCCCCCAGAAAAGATTACATTTAATTGTGTTATATATTAACTAATTTGTATAAGAATCTGCTGGAAATGGCGCATTAAATTACACTAGTGAATTGTCTATCTTTATAATATTAGGTTACATGTGTTACAACCACAAAGTTTATGGAAATGAGATTACTTGTAATAAGTAGTGTATATCTCTTTATCATCTTTATGCAATTTGGTTAAGTGAACGAAATTTCAGTTTTATGTAAGTTCACGTTGTTTCATTTCTTTTTTTCTTTTTTTTATTTCCAGTTCATCGAGAAGTTCCAGGAGGTGAAGGAAGCTACTCGGCAAGCTGCCCAGCAAAAAGCCCAACAGCAAACGAACGGTAGCGCTTCTACGCCTGTTACATCGGCCAGCGCGTCCCCATGCAGTAGCCGCAGCGTCCCAACTCCGCCTGTCCCGTCCCAGACTCCCACTTCTGAGAGTGGTGGCGCCGAGGACTGCGTTTCCATTGCTGCCAACCAGATTGACCACGTGGTGAGCAGCCTCCCTTCCAATGTCAATGACATTGCCAATACCCTCAAATCATCCCTCGTCGCACATCAAAGAAGCCAAAGCTTGTCTGGTCTTCAAGCCAGCAAAGTAAGTCATTTGCATTATTGAACATACTGAGTCATTTTAGAACATACTGAGCAGCAAGCTCTGATTATGTTCTAAAAAGCTAAAGGAATTATCAAAAATATCGTTATGCACGCAGTAGTTATGGTCAATGAAATTGATGCAAAAAACTTAATTAAATTGTTAGATTGTCGATAAGTTACATATTATTTTTCATTTGAAACAAACCTTTTTCGATTATTTGAAACTCCATTTTATTTATTTTATAATATAGTCTATTTTATTTTATGACTTCCTTCTGGTGTCTGGAATCCTCATTATGAAATTGCCAAAACTCTCAAATCATCCCTCGTCGCGCATTTAAGAAACAAAGTTTGTCTGGTCTTCAAGATTTGGCTTCTCATCTATGACTTCTTCAAGCTTTGGCTTTTCATCTATGATTTCCTGAAGCTTTAGCCTCTGATCTAGGACTTCTTCAGCTTTTGGCTGCTTCGTGTTCTGTTTTATTTTATGATTTCCTTCAATTGTCCGGAATTTTCATTATGTCCTCCCTCCTGAGCAGCCTCCCTTACAACATCAGTGACATTGCCAATGCTCTCAAACTATCCCTCGTCCAGTATCCAGAATCCTCATTATGTCTCCCGTCCTGAAAAGTTTAAAATTTTGGGAGAAAAAAGTCAAAATATATTGTTTAGATAAAATTTTCTCTATTATATGATACTCTTGTATAAAGACGGCTTAATGAGACCCAAAGCCAATGACCGGAAAAAAGGACTTTCAGCAAAATTGAATATACATACTGAAACATTTAGAGAATTGCGGAGACACTGTCCCATAAGTCGAAATTAACAGCGATAGGAGTGAAAGCACCTAATAACTGACTCGGAAGGCGGACTCAGTTATACCCAGTTGAAACCTATCCCGAAACACTCAAGTTTAAACTGTCTTTCGCCAATAAATAATTTAAAAAATCAAAATCGTTTATTTTTTACCTAAAGTAAAACAAGTTTTATAGGATAACATCTTACATAACAAAATCTTTCTATATACATTTTTTACTTCTCCTTCTCAAATAAATAGGATTACCAAGTAGCATTAATAGGTAGCATGACACAATATCGGCTGTGCCTCATACTGAAATATTTTTGTTTATTTTATGCAAATATTATATTGCTGTAATAGTATAGTCATGTTTCAAAATAAGTTGCATTAGTTTATTCCTTTTGTTCCTTTTTCCTCCTTCGTTGCCATGTTATCGAAAGTTACATTTTGTCGGAAAATTATTTTTCATCATTTTGTTCAAACTGAGTATATGTTTGTATGGGTATTTTTTCCTTACATTTATGCCTCAAGCATCCTCTCGAATTCAAATAAAGGGGAAAAATCATTATTTCAAGTAATTTTTTTGCGTCTGGTGCTGTCATGGTTACAAGCAAAAGGAAAGGGAGAGAAACCAGGTGCGATTTGGAATCTCCGGAGTTAAGTATATGCGAATTTCAATAGTTCTCTTAAATTTCATTCTCAGCTTAGAAAGTTTTTCTACAAAAAAAAAGCTTTATGTGAAAAATGTCTTAATTGTGAAGATGCGAAGAATAGACAACAAGGAACTCATTGTAAAATAACCATCTTTCTACCATCAAATTTTTATTGGTAATAGGAGTTGATTTGATGCTAATGCATTAGAATTTCATATTCAATAATGTTGCAATAAATAAGGGTTGCATATGTAGGTATCTACAGAAAAACGTGCCCGATTTTTCTTTCGTCAGCCTCCAACAATACTTATTGGAATTCGAGAAAAGTAGCTATTTGACAAGTATTGTCTTAAATCATGGAAGTTTGTAGCTTATGTTACATACATTTGATTCACTAAGTAATTCTTGTGAAAGAATCTATACTGGTACTGAATTCCAACAAATTTATTACGTCTGATGTGTCTGAAATTCAGTGGTTTGTCATTTGATTTTGATCTGCTGTTTGTCTCATGAGTTTTTTATGATCATATTATACTGACAGCAAAGATGTAGAAAAAAATAGTTATTCATCGAGAAATCGTGGTATTCTGATGTATTTATATATTAATATTTTGTATGAAATTTATTATATTTTATATTCCGTTATTTTATTATAGTTTGTATTATTTCTTTATATTCCGTTATGTAAATTTTTTTACAGATATATATATATATATATATATATATATATATATTTATCCTATATATATATATATATATATATATACTATATATATATATATAGCTTTGGTTGATAAACTAATATTTTTTTCCTAATCCGAGGGAACCGAGTTTACTTTATTCAAACTGATTATTATATCCTGTGACGTTTTTTAATTAGCTTGTTATGAAGCGTTGTTTTCAAAATAATAATACCTTAAGCTACGTTTGTGGCTTGATCGCTAATAATGTGGTTCAACATATTTAAGGAAAACATTTAAATGTTATTACTCATTATGTCAATATAAACTCTACGCAGATGATAAGTTACATGAATGTGTAAATTAACACTATGTTGCTACTTATCATCTCTACCCAACCGTAAACATGTGATTTTTGGGAATTTATAATTCTCTATTGAAAAAAAAATGATGGAACTTAGCATTTGGATTCGTTGGTTAATTATGATTTGACGAACAGCAAAATGTATGCAGCCATCCTATCCAAAATACCAAAAATTTGTGAAGGAAGGATTATAAGACTTACGCCCTTTACAATACAATAATAATTATTCATTTAGCGCATTTTCTTAGCTTCATTTTATTCTAATACATGATTTGAATTCTCGAGCTGAATGCATGGGGTTGAAATCAGTAAAATTTGACTTGCGTTTTAAAGAATTCGTTTGACCCTCCTCGAAAGTTGAATATTCATTTCTTCAAAATCATGCCTTGCTTTTGTCATTAATTTGTGTCTATATATTTACACTCGAACAGAGACCATTTTAACGCATGAAGTTCGTGAAGAATAAGTTGCTTCTGATTTGCTACCTAATCAGTAACCGTGTATTGCAAATTACTTCCATCGAACCAGATACTTATACTTAATGTTTTTATGAAATGAGATCAAACGTGCCATTAATTTTCTTTTCAAATTGATAGTTAAAATTAAGTAAAATGGGTAAATAACGTTTTCTGAGCTATATACGATAAACATATACTGGTTGGAAATAAAATAAAATGGTAATACTGAATCTGAATAATTATTTTTATTAATTTGGTGATGGTCCATCATGAGTTTTATGGACGGCAACAATTCGAAGTGGAATAGATTTATATAGATCTCTCGTATTAGATAAGATTATTTTATGCCATTTTTTCTTCAAATGTCTTCCAATTCTGATAGTGATGAAGTTGGAGGAAATCATTCTCTCACTTGTGGCTTAAGATATTCTATAAAGATTCAATAATGTTAAGGTCTGGGGCTTGAGAGCAAGCACTAAAGAAATTGTAACAAGGGACAGCCATCAGGAAGGATTATCTGCTCCATTGAATGATCGGGATCCTAGAGTGTGTTCAAATAGTTCCGGACTGTTACTTGATGCTTCAAAATTACTATCGGTCCTGAAGAATGCCCCACCTTCTAAGAAATCTCACCCCACACCATCAAAGATCATTCCCCATGCTTTACAATTGGTACCAAGCAGTCTGGGTGAAATACTTCTGTGGGGTGTCGCCAAACATAAATTATTCCTGTGGTAGGAAATTAAGAGAAAGCTGATTCGTGTCAGATCAAATTACATCTTTCCAGTCAGCAAGGTTCAAGTTCTGATGCTCTTAGCACCGATGTATGCATTTTTTGAATAGATGTCGGTAATGAGGGGTTTGGCTCTTAACACAAACATAGCTTTAAAAATCTAATCTGTTTAGTTCCTATCAAACTGTTTAACTTTAAATGGAATCTTCTCGACCAATGTTTAAATCTGCTATTATTTGTTTATCTATGGATTAACACTTTTGCAAAATAATTCTTATCATTTTTCTCTGATTTCTGTCTGACAACTTCCTTTTCCATTCACAGTTTCAACATATTGCAGTAATACTTTTTTTTTACTTGACTATAATTTTAGACACAGTTCCTCTTGCCACATCCACGATTTCAGCTGTTTTAGGAGCAAAAATTATTGACAATATTTATAATTATTGTCTATCGGCAAATAGCTGAGACCTGACATTTTAAAATAATATTGCATGTTGCTTTACGCCGTAACTGTACCACTTATGGTAGGTAGTTGATTTCCTGCCTTATTCGTGTATGTAATAAATAACGACACCTACAACACTTTTAAAATTTGCGTAAGAACTTCTGCTGCTGAAGATGTATCCATTATTTTATTCTACCATCTATATTTTATATACAACTCATTGCCAATCCTCTTTACTTAATGGAAGCCAAAAAGTTGGTCGCTTAAGATCTTAGATCAAGATCTCAGTTTTCTCCTTTTACTTTAATTATTCGAAAGTCTAAATATACATTATCTCCTAATACAGTTTCTCTCAAATTTCAATTTAGCGAACTATTTTAGTTATTTGGTGGATGTGTGGGTTTCTTCATGGTATATTAAATGCGTATATCTGTGATAAAGGTATTTTTAATGAAGGTACTGTCATTTGGCTGAGAGTTGTTGTAGCCTATCATAGTTTGGATAATCAAGACCTCATTGATCGAATTCTGGGAATAGCTGTTTCTAGTTGACGTGTTATCCTGAGTTTCAGTTTTTCCTCCATCCTTCCTCAAACAAAAACAAATAAAAGCATTTCAAAGAATACATAAATTCTTATAAGAAATAATAAGTGACTTTCATAATTGCTGTCTTCCAGGAAATTTTATTTCTAAGGTATTTTTTCAGCACATTTTATAGGGGCAGTAGAGTAATTATTCTTTTATATCAATGATAGGTATTATTAGTATTCTCTCTTTGCTAATTTTATTGTAGGGCTTAAGGACAGAAAGTTAATTACAACCCTATTTATTATTGTAATATAAATAAGAGTTGCTTTCATCATTTGATGTACAGGTCTTTGGGAGAACCTTTGTTACTTTGCCATTTTTTCTGCTTTAGTTGCATACATATAATTTATGTTCGCTTATCATATTTTAAGGATTCCGACTTTTTACGATTAAAATATTCTAATCGTTTTATATGCATATCAATATTTTGGCTTTCTTTTTCATTTAAATTTTCTGAAAAGTAGTTAACTTTGCCAAAACATTCTCTATTTTTTTTAACCACCAAGTTGATAAATACTCAAAAATAAAATTATGTTTACTTGTTGAGAAAAAAGCTTAAACCTATTAGTTAAGAATTTTTGATAAACATTAAGAGAATTGTATAAGATCAGCTGATGAATTTTTCTGTTCCGTAGTATAAAAAGCATATTTTTCATTCTTAGTGTATGTACAATTAGTAAACTGCAACTAAATTATGTTGTGCTTTTTTTATAACATCAGTATTAAATACACAACGTAATCCTATTACGTTGTCTGTCGTCTTAGATGTTACTCGAATTACAAATCTAAATTTCAGCTTAAGTTCAAGCTCAGATAAAATAATTAAAATAATCAAATAGGTTTCAAAATAGATTTTATTTATTATATAATAAGGGAAATGCTCTTAACCAGTTTCAAATCCCTTGGCGCGAGTTCTAACTACTTCTATAATACAGAAAAGAATACGCTTACTCGAATACGATGCGAGAAAATCCCCCAAATAGACTATCAATCAGACAGTGCGTCGAGTCCTAGTCTCGACAAATCACGTAGACACGCAGAAAGAACTCCCGCACACTTCACACTAGCACTCTTCCTCCTACCGTAACCGTATCTCCATCAATTCAATTCTCTGTCGCTTTTATGCGATTTGATTGATCTATTCGCTCCACTTCTAAAGTTTATCTAATTATTGGAAAGAAGTTGGAAAAAACTTAAATATAAAGTCAGAAAGAAACCCAAAACATTAGTTAAGGTAAGTTTCTAGGAAATACCATGTTACAGCTCTAGTGTTGAATACTTAGTTCAAAAGAGAAATTCTTATTCATAAAATGCGTTCTTAATAACCCACTGTCAAAATAGAATTTAACTATTAGTTTTATTTTGAACGCAGAACACATCACCACTTCCTATATTCAGTCAAAACCTATTACCCATTTATTATTTAAATTATGTGTTAAACAATTATCTCATAATGACCCTAACTGAATAACATAATATTATCTATTGTCAAAACTCGAAAATATCATACACACACTCTCCTTATTAGATGAATATCTCCTTATTAAAATTATCTGAATTAATGTACAGCCATATTTTTGCCGCTCTATGTGCCATCGTGAATTACAGGGCGAATGAGTTAGTACAAACTGAAGTAAAAGCATAGAAGTGCTTCCTTTTCTACTATTGTCTGTGTTCTGAAATTCTCGAGGTATATAATAACTGACTTCGTGATAAAGAGTGCGCGGTCCCTGGTGCGATTGAATTGTTTCATAATTAATTCTACATAATGCTACGGTTGTTTGCGCTTGCTGTATTAAACTTTGTTTTGGTATTCAGCTCCAATCTTCAAGTGTGCGAATAACTGAGTTCCCTCTCTTTCCCCTTACACTCTTCAGGACTTTTGCCGTATCACCTCTAATTGAAAATTAGAGTCCATATTCGGGGAGTACGCTGGTGAACATTAAAAGGGGATTTTGGCTTATTAAGTTGGAAGCTATTATTTCGAGGCGAATGTGTGTGCCTGGCTGCCAATTTGGGACTCTTACGAAGAGTTCTTCGCGGGAAAACTCGAAGGTAATTCTTGAAATTAATAATGTTTTACCTTTGTTTAACGTGTTGGTCCCTTGGAAATATGAAATAATAGGCTCGAAGCTATGTAAATGTATTTCGCTGGAGTTTTTGGCATTTGAATATTTTCTGTGAATTGAGTTCGTGTATTCTAGTTCAAAGATAATTCCTTTAAGAGGGAGTCTCTTTGTTAATACAGATTTCAAGTGATATTATTTATCATTTTGACCTGAATTCTTTCAGACTATTAACTTTTCTAAAAGACTGTTCCGTATTATTTTACAGAATCTAAGAATCGAATAATTTCTCGTTTACACAAACAAAATAATTCATATAAACTGGGAGAGCATAGATTTTTATTTTACCCCATTTTCAGTTTTGAACAAGTATTTGGGCCTGGTCCCCACATCATATAGACATTATTTCACCTAAACATTTTTCATTTTCGCAACTCACTCTCGTTACATGTATATATTTAATTGAAGCTCTAACAGTGTCATTTGTCGTGAAGACTGAACAAAGTCTCTTCCATAACTGAATACCTTATAAATGTAAAAAGTATAATATCGATGAGAAACAGCGATCCTTAACTTTTTTTATTGATGTATATTTTCCAAGAAGAATTTTTAATTGCAACTTTCTGTTTTACCATCCATAGAAATCTAAGGTGGTGTGGCAGCAATTAGATGCTTTTTTTTACCAAAAGCAAGAAAACTAACTATATTTAATGAGCCAGTATTCGTTATGTTGTAAGCGAAGGCGTAGTATACTAAAAATAATACCGTAATAACAAAAACTAAAGCAAATGTTATGTGTTCGATATTACATTGCTGCCAGACCGTAAGTATTTTGATGTTAAGACATTTTTCAAGTTAAGGAGTGGGTTGATATATATGTCTTGCGCAATCAACTACATTTCGGTTATTTTTGTTCTCGTTCTCTCCTGGAGCTTCCAAGGTAACTGTCTGCTCCCTTGATAGGTTTCCTTAGGTTGTGTTAACATCGTAAGTATCCACCTATACCCAAGAGTCCGGTGTACTCCTAATTCCCTCTGTAGCTCTTATATATATTTCTTTATTGATTACCATGTATTTGAGGGGAGGAAGTGTGTAATAAATGGATGATGGTATTGAATATCTTATGTCTAGATCCTCCTGTGTCTGTCATTCTTTATGACCCTAGGGAATTTTACAGAAATATCTAGGAATGATCTTTTTCACTAGTTTCGTTAATTTAATCGCCCGAAAAAAGTTTTTATGAGAAAAAGATTTTTCTGTGTCAGAACTATTAAAATATTCCCAAATAAAAAAAATATATCCCCATATTTATTTTAAGAGCCTTAAATACCAATATTCAAGTTTATTTTGTTTCTATAACATTGGCTTACCTCTGGTTCTTTTTTTAATTAATATTTTAATACATTTTTTGTATTAATTAAACATTTTCTTCATTATTTATGTTTACTAGTAAATTTCTAAGGCTGAAAAATGAAGTATTATGAAGTTCTACTGTGCTTATTTGATTAACTGCACCATGCCCATGCCATGAACTGTCAAATATTCACGGTAAAAAGAGCTAATTAATTATTTTTATTTGAACAAACTTTATTATAAATTCTCGGTTTTTGAGGATGAGTGGTCATAGTCACAACCCTTTGGTCAGCATTGATTCTGTCGAGGGTCCTTCTCATTGGCGCGGTGTGGAAGTTAGGAGTTAGGGATAGTAACTCAAGTATCGTCCTGGTCGTCAACAGTCCTCGTGTTGATTCAAAGTGTGTCGTTAATAAACAGTCATTCAACTTGGTTTTTGAGGTGTTACAAATGTATACCTCGGCTTGGCAGAGCAGTGAGAAGCTAAACAGAAGTGGGGAAATCAATGCGAAATTGCTACTAACTTGATTCACAATCTAATGTCTAAATTCTAATTCAGACCATTCGTATCCCTATCATCAGTATCAGTTACTGATAGAGAAAGTGCAACCATATCTCGCACTTTCAGTCATAAGCTGTACTTATCTCTTCTATCAAGTTCTCTCTTAATTGTACTGGTGCTTCTTAGCCAGATTTGGTTCTTGCGCCATAAACCCGTACTGTCACTCACTATCCACTGTCAACTTAACCTGAGAAGAGCACTATATATAAAATTAGAAATTGTAGTTCACTTTACTTTTTAACATCTTTGCTAACCAACTTCAGGAAGTGAACGTTAACTCACTGGAAGCAAAAGAATCGATAGAACAAAATTAAAATCATACTAAATGAAACAATAAAAATCAGAGCGAACCTTACATCTTGGTTTCAAAATTCTTTTATAGATAATACATCTTTTCGCAGTTAAGATTCAAATCTTTTTTAAATTTTATTTATCTACTTTGGAGAAACATCTAAAATCCCCCCCCCTAAAAAAAAGTCATCTCCCTTCATTAAAGTCAGGGTGTTTATAAATAACCAATAAAAACATATTAAAAGCGTTCTTTGATAACGTATTAAGTATTGTGAATTTGCTTTGTTATTACTTGATTTTAACGAAAGACAAGGTTTGTTGGGTGTTTTAAAAATGTTTAAATATTTTTCTATAAGTTTCACATTACATATCTTCAAAACCCGTCTTTATTTAATATTTAATTATACTGCTGGCTATTAAAAATGTTACACTAGATAAGGAAGTAATTAACAGAATCTTTTTTATGATACATAAACAGTAAAATGGGAGGACGACGTGATTAAATTTACAAATGCTTTGGGTACACAACGTGCAAAATTCATTACCCAGAACTGCCATCTCTGGAAGCATTACATTTCAAATTTGGCTAAACATCGAGTTGAACTGATCTTGGGTGATAGATGTGGATCATCAATTACAGTGACTGTTCTTGGCAAATTCGGTCAGATGTTCTCAATTGGTAACAAATCCAGAGAACATAGTAGCCAGAGCATCACTCGAACACCCCCGTACCTTGGGATGTTCGGATAGCATTAGAAACATAAGGTCATTCATTGTTTTGTTGAAAAGTAGGGTCATTCGGGGTCCTCGATGTTAGGGCACAGACACGGATTTCAATACGTCAGAAATGTAACGGTGCCAGTCCAAAGTACGAGTTACGCGAACAAACGGTGACCGGGATATGTACCCAATGGCACCTCATCCCATCACTCCAGTTGCAGGGCCCAAATGATAAATGTCTATTTGAAATTATCATTCTCCTCGGTATCTCAACAGAAGAAGATACGTTTATAGAGATACTGTACTAGGATCCTGGGGTCGTCTGAAAAGACGAAGTGTTGCCCTTTCAGTGTCCATGGTCGTTGTTCCATGCACCACTGCATATGCGCCTGCCTCTGCTGTCTCATCTAGGAAAGTCGCAATAATGGTCGCCATACTAAGTAGTTTGTGGTACTGCACGATCTTGCAAATCCAATCGGACAACATGTCTGTTTTCTCGGACGTTGGTGGGCGGTGTCCGCTGAGATCTTGCAGGCTCTTCTGTTTGATTCTTCTGTACCCATCGATTCGCATGTCATTCATAGGATTATGATCCTACAACGGTCAAATTCTTACACGAGCCACTTCTTATACGAGGCATATAACACGACGGTCTTTACTCAATCAACTAACTTTCCAATACGACTTTCGGATGAGAAACCCGCTGTACTATTTTCTTGTTATACAGGCTGTAAATGGATTACTTCTGCCTACGTTTTGCAAATACGCTAAAATGCTAATGATAAACATTTCGCGGCATTTTATAACTCTAATGCAAATTCGACGCTCATTATTTTCTGCTTTCATGATGTAGTAATTTTAATGATTACAATGCATATAGATTTTATGGCAGCTATTATTCTATCACACAAAGAAAAATACATCAGTGAGTTAGAAGATGCAAAATTTCGTCTCTTTGCATAGTATTCTAATGCATTAAAAAAGTGAATTGTTATTTGTTTTTTTTTTTTTTTTTTTTTAATCTAGGAATGAATTAGTTGTTTAATTACATTGCATTGCTCTTTTATGAGATTCTTATCTTTACTCAATGCTCATTTAATTTTTATTGACGATATAAAAGCTCTCTTTGCAGTTTTAACTGTACTTCAGTGTATAAACATTGTTACTTTTTTAAATTGATAAAATGTCTTAATTATGTTCAGGATTCGAAAAATAAATACTCGAATAAAAATTTGTCGTTAACATTACGTTTTTCTTATAGGTAGCTATTACTGTTTGTATAATCTGAAAATCAATAACGTTACATTTTGTCGAAATGGCACTTGACATTAACTTGAATAAATTCTTTTATTGTACATTTAAAAAAACCATTCAAGCGAATGGGAAAAAATAAAACTTTTACCACTATCAACACTCAAGCTTTCTAAATCTCCGTCATATTCGACTTTCAAATTATAATACAACATTTTACGATTGTAATGACAATAAAAAAGTATGCACTGGATACCTTTCTGTCTAACTTCTATCGCATAACGAACCTTTAAAATGAACTTTAAAGAAGAAAAGTACACAATATGTTTTAACTACACAGAAGATCATTATTAAATTACTCATTGAGGTCTCTAAGATGATCTAGATTTAAGAAGATGATCTAGATTTCTTCCACTCTAAGATGATTTACTTCTTTTTTTCGATTTCTAGCATACTTAAAAATTTTGCATTTCATGAAAATGGCTAATATCGGTTTTTATTCGACACATGGTTTTAACGGCACCGTTTTGAGATGCACTTAACGTTAAGTTTGCGTTAGGTGGGTATGAAATAAGTCTATAACTCGGTTCCTGTATCTGTTTTCTGCAAATATTTTTAATGTGCATGAACGGCTAAATCCAATTTTGCTCTAATCGTTTCCCTGATTATTCTTCAAATCGTATATTTCGGGAGACGCTTTTATCTTTTGGTTTGGGTTCTGGCAAAACTCCAATCAAAACTGCGTGTTTTTATTTCCGCCACAACCTATTATTGGGCTTGAAGTAAATGGATTTTTACGTTATCTGCCCTGTTATCGCTTTGAATATGAAGCAGAATAATTACTTTTTCAGCTCCTTGTGGCCCGTTTTGAAAATGATTGCCACAATCCTGGTGATATTTGACTGATGCGGGTGTGAGATTGTGTGAGCAGTTATTTGACATCCAGAAATAAAGAATGCGTAAGGATGCATTGATTGGAAAGAGAGTTAAATTTATCTTTGTCTGGATATATGTACGCAGAAACTGAAAGAAATAACGAAGCAAACTTTTATCATTTTTGCTAAAAAGGTTTTGTTTACGGGCTTCATTGTTATCTGATTTTTTTTTATTGATCGGATGTGTGGAAACTAATGTTTTGGACTTTTATAAATTTTTACTACTTTTTTATGAAAATTTTGAAAAATTGTGTATGGTCTCTTGTAATATTACAAATGAAAAATCACTGAATCATAATGCGTTTGTTTTGAAGTTGTTTAATATTCATTGTTTTTAATACTCTAAAAAAATCGGGTGTATTCCCACATTAAAAAAGTTACTAAACAATTTCCCGCTTATTATTGAAAGTAATTCATCCAGTACTTTTGGTTTTTACAAATGTTTATTTTGAAAATGCTTTTTTTCAAAACTTTTTAATAATAAAAACAAGTATTAAGTTCATAATTTTTACCGAATAACATGTTTAATTTGTATATCTTCTTCATTCTTTCATTAGTAATAACAAATTATGATCAAAACAAAAATATTTCAAAAAGTGTACACGAAGCAATGAATATTTTTTTTAGTTACAGAATCCTGAAACTAAAGAGAACGAAATTTAGGGAATCTAAGAACTAACGAATCTACGAAACTTAGGGAAGCTAAGGACTAACGAATCTACGGAACTTAAGGAGACTATAGCCAATTTACTGAATATGTACATGGATTCTCATAAAAATGACTGGTCTGGAGCTTCATATGAGCTTACTATTAATGGAAAAGGTGGATCTGTTCCGAGAGATTACCTAAACATCGACCTTTATTTAATCCGTCGTTTTTTTTCCTGAAATATACGATCATTTATTCTAATAATAATTACGTTCTTCCGTTGCTTAAACAATAACTACAAAACTTTTAAAAAAATACTATTGATATAGTTCTATACCCTCATTAACTTCACGTAGTTTCCGAAAGCATTCTTAGGTTATTAAAAATTTTATTGTTATGAAGCATATCCGAGAATTCTATTTTGTATAGTATACAATGCATTGAGAAGCAACTCGAGGGCTACTGGCGACGGAACTCGTAATTTTGAACCTCGGTCAAGTGACGAGGACGACACCTGAGATGGCACTTCCCTCTCCATACTTCAACACCACGCCTACTGGAGGACTTAGGACCTCGACCAGATTCAACGTGCATCAGCCCCGCTAAATGGCTGGTCTTCAGTGACATTGAGGCTCAAAGAAAAACCGCCGGCCGCGACTGTGATTGCTAAGCTATTGCGGCCACATGTGGCAATGACGATTTTAATCGGTTTAGTTCCTCGTTCTTAAAAAATGTGCTCCGTAATTTCATTTTTGCTTCTAATTCTTATATCATTGCTCTTTTTTTCACATTGAGCAATGCCTGAATAATTTTTTTTTTAAATTAATCATAATTTGCGGGAAACCGAAATTAAATCTTTTAACTAAAAAAAAAACTGAAAATGTGTTACTGAATTAACTCTCAACTGACATTTATTTCGAATGGTAATCCAATAATATTGAATATACACCCAAAATCCATTCCGATACCGAATGCATTGCTCTCATTTAGTATGTTCCACAGCATTTAATTCTCAATTAAGGATTCATTAGGCATGGAACTCTGTGTAGAAAGACATGGAGATATACTTACCGTTTTGATTTGAAATTAATGCTTCATCTATTGGACAGTAGTTAAATAAAGTCGGATCTAAGTAAAGCTCTGAAACTTTCTTAATAAATAAATACAAGTTGTATAGAGAGCATTATTTTAGTGTTGATGATTTAAAAGTTTCTACAAAACATTTTTTAGTATATTTTATATACAGGTAAAAAATAATAATACAGACATTTCGATATAATTGTTAAATGAAAGAAATTTTTAAGAAATGATACTGTTTCACACCCGCACACTTTCTGGATTTATTTATGAGTATAAATATTAATTCATTTTTGTCTTGCAAAAAATGAATCACTATTTGAATAGTTCGATGATTAATACATATCTATTCTTATTAATCTATTCTGATATTTTAGTTTTAAAAATTTTGCAAAGAAAGAATTAATATTTTACGTTATATAATATACATATAAAAATAGTTCCGAAAAACATTAAATTTTTATTTCAATTAATTATTTTACATTTCTTTTTGTCTTCAGATTAATTTTAAATAACTTTTTTATGTGATATTATAAATAAGAAATTTCATTACGTCATTTTTCTTTTCTGAATTGTAGATTTATTTTCCTATTTCCTGGTTGTTTTTTATCATTTTATTGCAAATTGTAGGCAGCAGAAAAAATTTACCAGGAAATCTGAATGACAGAGGCTGGTCATTCTCATATTTTCATAACCCTCCTACGTGGTTATTTTTTTCCAATGCACAAACACGATATTTACGAAATTTTTGATCGAGCTCTACGTTAAAGCAGAGAACAAATAACATTATGCAACGGTGTTTTTTATATATACTATATTTTATTTTGTTAAGAATAGTTTTTGCGCTTGTGTATCTGTGTGTTAAGTTTTAATCCTTATTTAGTCTTAAAGCATCTCTTGGATTAAATAATTTCATTGAAAACGCCTCTGGAACAATGCCTAATTTTTCCATGACGGCATTTACTTGTAGTAACTTATTTAGACTCCAAGGTTTCTTTATAAAGATGTATTAAGTGTACTTATTCTAGAAAGGATGTTAACTCCTCTTAACTGAAGCCTTGACTTTTGTTGTCTTGTACTTCCCTCTCATACTTGGACAGTCTAAGAAAGGTACATTGTTATTTTGAAGCTAGCGAATTCTGAGAAAATAACTCCTTTCTAATACGGAAATGTTATCATCTGTGTGTGTGTGTGTGTTTTAGCATAAATTAATGGCTCTTAATACTCTGATAACTCTCATTTTAAAATAAGTAATGTAAAAAAAGGGATTTTTTTTAACGTGAAGTATTAAAAGAAATGTGTAATATTATGTATATTGTAATTTTGAAAACAAAAATTCAGCAATAGTTAATTTTTCCTGTTATGAATGCATCTTGAATCAAGAAATCGTACCTTAAAACATTTATTTATTTACTTTTGAGAAAAGGTGTTCTATAAACCATTTAAAGTCTAAATTCATAAAAGTTTTAATACATTACAAAATTGTATTAAAAAAATAGCATCAAATAATACATCCATTTTGTGTCAAATGCCTGCAGTTTCATTTTTTTAAAAAACTATTGTTGCATTTCATTTAGAAAAAAGCTATCTAATGAGTAATTTTTACAACTCAGTGTATGAAACTTACGTCGTAAAAAATAAGGAAAACTCGTAACTTTATTATTTTCAGTGGAAAATACAATAAAAGTAATCGCGATGCAATTTGATGAATATTAACAGATTGTAAAAACGCTTTTTCCACCGTCTTAATGTTAAAGAAATTAAAGTTTGTCTGTAATCATTTTTATATTGCTGAATATTTCAAAATAAAGAATATAATCAGGCAACTTGAAATAAGATCATATCTTTCGAAATAAATACTCTTAATAATTTAGCTTGAGGGGCATAAAAGTGTATTTAATAGTTTGCTATAAAACTTAATGTATATATTTTTTCTGTCTTTTGGTCGAAACTTTAGAAATTCTTCCCTGTCTGCACGCGAGTGTCGAATGGTTAATGAGTTATTCATAAGGGTTTGTTGATGGCTAAGATAATTTTGTAATAACAAGTCATTTTAAGTTATCTCTAAATCAGTTCTTTGTATATCACGTCTAGTCATTTTTGCTTTTTATTCAGATATTTCTTTGTTAGTATTGTTATTGTTGTTAAGTTGTGCGTTTGCTTAGATAGTTAACAATTATTGATGATTAACATAGTTAGTTCTGACGCTCTTCGGTAGTTTAAAAATCTAACCGTCTAAGATTAATTACACCGATAAACAAAAACTGAATTTTTTTTTTTTCTGGTATTTATATTGGCTCTTATTTTTCTTAAGTGAGAAATATGTATTTATAAATTATTACAATATCAATTTATTAGATTGTTCAATAAATGTTAAATTTACCTGCAGTATAATAGAACACATTTTTTACTTATCTGAGGTTATTTTAAATGTGTTAATTTAAGTACATTATACCACATTAAGTTAATTAATAATATTGTTGTTCTGTATTTTTTTGCCTTTGATGAACCAACAGTAGTCAGAAAGCTTTGCTGCATTATATTGCGATCGATAACTAGACTTCATAGTTATCTGTTGGTGATATCGTTTACCGTTCTCGTTTACTAATTGCTCTCATATTACCTGGGGGGGGGGAGTTCAGGTGAGATTGTAAGAAATAAAATTTGTGGCTTTTTCTTTCTTCGTAAGAACAGTTTTAAGCTAGTTATTATTCATAAGTTTATGAATGTCTGGACTTATAAATATATCCTCTTTTATTTTAGTATCCATTATTGACGGGAACAAGTCTTGCATAAAAACAAATGCCTTACCATCCCAATCAAGAACTTTTACGAAAAAATTTTTGAATCCTAACTTGATATGGTGTGGTAGGAGTAATAGATGTACTGGTACTAAAAGAGAGAGAGATCGGTTAGCTACATTTTTATCACCGGGTTTCCTAGACTTCCGAAAAGGCCACTTTTGTACATGTTAATCCTTATATTTTACTCGACTGTCCTATTCAGATATTAAGTATGAATATTTTGGGTAGCCTCGTTCTATTCTCAGAGGCTCAAATTTTCTCTTAAAATCATCGTTCTTCAACACTAGTAATAGTTTCTTCTATATATCATACTTTCTTTTCCCCTGAAGCATATCCTACAGGAATTGAGTTATATTAATTTTCATTGTGAATAAGTACTGCTTTTAAGCTCATCTTAGAAGCATCATTGAAAAGTTGCCTTTCTTCTGACTTATGACACAGATCTAAAGATATCTTGAAGCTTAGAATGTGGGTGCAAAAGCATGTTTCACCATATTTTTCATAAAAGCTAATGAAGTCTGTGTATCTTTCAAGATTGCAAGATGGCATGCTTTAGTCATCAACTAGAGAATAGTAAACGAGTAGCTGTGATACAGGAAACACCTCACTGTTACTTACTGGCCTTGCTTGCAGAATTGTTGTAGGGATACTGAACATGTTTCTGCTTTTTAAAATTAATTCCTTTTGCTGTTGTAATCATACGAAAGCAGCAATCCTCTAAATGTTTTCTAAGTTTCCTCCAGATCATTGGTATTGTGAAAGGCATTAAAGTCTATTTTCTTTTATTCTTCCTTCGAAGTCAAGGAGAACAGCGTTAACAATAAAAGTGTGGTGCTCCCGATGCTTATCGTGTTCGTCAATTTTGCATGGAAAAGAATGTTTATACGCAACTTTAATTTAAAATGCCATGCTTCTTCTTCGAGTAGTGCTTTCAAATTCGCTATAAATGTAACAAAAACTGTCTCTAGAATTAACACACGAGACATTTTAAATAAGTCCGTTCGGCAGCTTATTAAACGCTACACTGATCAAATGTTTATTTCAAATAAACAACAAAATCCTCTTCTCGTCATACCTGGCTAAACCCATCTAAGTTTTGCTTATCTTTATTATATTACTCACTTCAAATGTCATTAATATATAGGAACAAAGCATTTTATAAGGCAATAAAATAACGCTATGTGATATATTTAAACACAGAAATTTCCAAAATGAGAACAAACTTCGCTTTTTTATGAATATATTCTAAATTCTCAAAGATATGGTTACTTAAAATTGTTAAAATTTTCGAAGAAAGGAAAATCGTGTTTATCAGTGTTATTTATCGACTTTTTCCTATTTAGTGTGTAGTCTAAAGATCTTTTGTTTTCTTTCAAAAATGCAAAATCACCCTGTAATCCCTTCTAAGTCTGTTTATCCCTAAAATTAAAATCTTTTTCTCTCTCTTCTAATTCTTAAGAGAGGGGAAAAAAATATATGTTTCAATGAAAGCAGATCCAATTTTTATGTTGACTTTCTTTTCGAAATGTTTCGATTACAGAAATTCTTCGAAAAAGAAAAAAAAAACGTACCGACTCGCTGTCGATTCTTATTTCTCTGGAAAACGAATTGTTTGTAATTTCGAGTAATGAGAAGTTTTTTATGTTGTTTACTTCTCATTTTCTGCATTGTTCAGTTTGTTAATTATAAGCTATCCGTACTAAAAATATCTGCAAGTATAGAAATATTTTAAAGTATTTCAAACATTTAAATGCAAGTTCCCTTTTCTCTTTTCTATATTTCTTTCATAAAATTCAGCTTTATCTTCTGATCTTGCTGTTGAAAACTTGATGGTAATTGCGTAGCAAACAAGAAACTCGTTAAAATCTACTTAATTATTGGTTTGGAACATGCTAATTATGTGTAGAGGATGGAAACATAGAGTAGTTTATGTTTATTAATCCTGTTTGTGTTCTTTCTTGATTGCTGAAAAGATTGTAGATTTAAACTCAGGTTATTGCGAGAAAGCTTTTCAATGAGTGTTTTTTTTTTTTTCCAGTTGTTATCATAAACTTTTCATAAATGTATTTAAAGTGCTTAATTTATCTAGCGTGTGAGGTTTTTTTAAACATTTTTTTCAATAATTCAAAAGATTTAAATGACTAAATTGCTGTTTTCAAGAATAACAGGAAATACTTTTGTTTCTTCCTTACATTTTGAAGAAAAAATTGTTGAAAACACTTAAATTAATGTCTTTTTAATTAAATATGAGGGGGGGAATTAAAAGGCGGAAATATATTGTTTAGAATCTTTGCATGTCATCTATATGTACTTTAATGTTGATTTTAAAAAGTAGCAAATTGTGCTATGAAACAAATATATACATGAAAATCTCCAATTTAGCTTCACCCTTTGATCCATTTTTTATATTTCAAAATTATACAATCATATAGCTAAGTCTTAACTATAAAAAAAATTAAAGTTTTAAAATAAAATTTTATCAGTGTTTCAGTATGAATATGCATTGTTTTACAGCAGTTTAAACTCGTGTTTTAATAAGTAGTTGAGATTATTATTATATTGGGTATATAGTAAGAAGTTTTAAATCGAATTTTGTGTGACGTCCTCTGCGAAATATATAGTTTACCAATCAGTTCACTGCGTTTGTTCATGCGATAGAACAAGTTCAGAGTTATTAAACCAACGCAGAAGCTGGGAGAATAGTGAAAGTAAAGTTGAAATTTCGAAGGTGTGAAAGATGACACACGGTAAGTAATTTATTCGTCACTGCATTCGTTACGAATTTCACCTAGGATAAAGTGCTGCAAAAGCATGTCAATCAATCTATTCTGTTTTCGAGGAGGAACTTGTATCGAAAAGCACATAAGAATTTTGTTTTCGACTTTGCGGGTTTTGTTTTAACGATTTTAATGTTAGTGGTGGAGAACGTAGTGGTGCGCCACTGAAGCCTAGGGATGAGCATTTGCAAGCACTGCTCGAAACAGATGCATCTCAAACGCAAAATGAACTTGCTGAACAATTATGATTATTACCCAAATCGATTTTTAATCGTTTACATGCAATGGGAAAAATTTGGAAAGCAGGAAAATGGGTGCCACGTGCAATGTACTAGAGGAACAGTGCTTCTCTTGAAGTGCATGAATCTGTTAAACAGGCAACACAGAAATTGTAGTAAATCGTGATGGGAGATGAAAAATGTTAAAGTTATTATAATCCGAAACATAAAATACATTGGGTGAGTTCTGGCGAAGCAATGACATCAACGCCGTAACGAGCCTGCAAAAAAGTGCTATTAATTTGGTGGGACATGAAGAGTGTGCTCTATTACGAATTTTTTGAGCCCAGTGTTGGTTACAAGCAACAGTTGCTGCGATTGAACTAGGAAATCGGTTGAAAATGTCCATTAACTGACAAAGATTTGGGGGGGGGGGGCGAAATTGATTCATGATAACACAAGTCCTCATGTTGCAAAACCCAGTTAAGGATTCGCTAGTAATGCTTGGCAGGGAAGTTTTCGAACACCCAGCGTAAAGCCCCTTCAGACTATCATTTGTTTCAGTCTATGCATAGTGCCTTGTTTCTATACACTTCCGGCCAGTGAACGAAGTACCAAAATGGGTTGACAACTTCGTCGCGTCAGATGACGAATCAATCTGCATTGTTGACATCTGTCAACTGCCCGACCGATGGTGGAAGGTATTTGATAATGATGCATAACATTAAAATGAATAAATTTATTATACTCAGCTCGCAATTACTTATAATTTCTCTGAAATACGCTTTAAAACTTATTACTACACCTAATATATCTTCCAGGAGAGAAAACATTTTAATCATCTAAGGTTTAAAGCTTATATAACTGTAAAAATCTAAGAGGTTTCGTATAAATTAACTAACGAAGAAGCAAAATGCATTATGATAGCACGTGACTCAAAAGAAATTATGTTAATAATCTATAATAGATTTAGTGTGTGTGTGCATGTTTCAGAATCTATGTGATCACTTTAATCGAGAGATATTGCTCTTAGATATTAAGAAAATGATGCAAATCATGTAATATTTAGCAGGAGAGTAATTAAAGGGAACAATTGCTTGAGTAAAAATTAATATATTTTAAAGTGTAAAAATCTGAATATTAATTAGCCACCCAAGGGGCTATTGTTTTAATTGGATCACTTTGGGAGTACCAGATCGTATTTTGTATCGATTTTGTATCGTTTCCTTTAATTTTAATATCGGAAAAGTTTACCATTGTCCATTTTTCGACATCTCATTGTTTACTTTAATTCTTATATTTAATATAGTAACTTAATAATAATTATTTAAAAAGCGCACCGTGGGTGGCTAAATCTGTTCTTTGCAAAACTTTGCTTAGAACTTTTTATACATTTTTTTTTATTGTTTCAATGTTTAACTTAGAGAGATAGGATGAATATAATTATAACAGTCATATATAATGCATAATGTTCAATTTTTTTTAAAAAAAAAAATGACTGGATGCAGTGTGACGAATTTTCAATAAAAGATGCCTCTCTTCACTTGTAACTTTTGATTTACCATTCTTTTCGTAAATGCAATCTATGTGCACTTTAGTTATTGCAGTTAAAATGGTGTACATTAGGTTTGAGTTAAAGTAAACTTGTTGGTGTGTGCGTGCGTGTATACGAACATTTTTTGTGCTTGTCATATGAAATATAAGCATTGTGTGCGATTGTAATGAAGCAAACTTTGCTCTCTAATATACGTATGGTTGAGAGAGGGGTTATGTATAATGTTTATTTATTATTTGAATGTTTAAAAAGAAAGAAAAGCTATTTCTCAGGTTTAAACGTGGAAAAAAAGGAAACACATTTCATCATCGATTCTTTCTGATTTGCTTTGTAAACTTGTTATAAAAAATATTTAATGAATTCTTTGATTTTTAAAAACAATCATATTCTGAATGTTAAAGAAATTTGTACGCATTTTTCTTGATGAATCGGAGTATTGCCTGATAATGTGGAACATGTCCTTTTTTTCTAACACCTGACGTTAAATCCTTTATCGAATACGCAATAAATTTAGCTATGAGTTTCATTAGTTGTTCTATTTAGCTGAATAAAAATTTATTGATTTAATTAAACTTCATTCAATATGTTCTGCGATGCAGTTTTTCCCATAAATTACAGACATCGAATTAATCGATATTTTCAGTATATTTTTGATCATCGAAAAACAAGTGTCGCCTTAATGGTCGAAATATTAATTCGTTAGTGTGTGTGTGTGTACGTTGATTTTTTTTCCCTTTCTTATTCTATGTTTAATCCCTGAAAATATATCAAATGCCTTTCAATTTTTCATAGAAATATGTTGCATAGAATATTATTATAGATTTAGTGAGATAGAATAGGTTTTTATTGCTTATAAATTGTAATTAATTTTTTTATGTTTATATAGCTGATTCAGTATTTCAACTTTCTCTCCCACACACACACACGCAACTAATTGTATGATTGGAAATTCTCCTACACACACACATCCATATTATATAGTTACGAATTTTTTCAATAAATAAACCGCAATAAAGTAAACTCATATCTATATTTCATCAAATGCCAAAAGTCCTTTAGAACAAGTAATAAATATTCTTACGTATTGTAATTTATAGATTGCCAAAAAAAAATTTTAGTGATTTTTTTTTGTAATTGTATTTAAACTGTGATTATTCAAATGACTCCCAAGCTATGGAGATTTCCATAATATTCTAAATAATAGTACAATTGTTATGAGTTGGAGCAATGTTTTTCAAGAACCGTTCCTGGAAACAACATTTAAAAAACCATAAATTACCAAAAACGTTTCTGGTAATCGACAAAAATCCCCCGCATTGTCAGTGAACAAAATTTCACTTAGGCTTATAAAACGTATATTTCTCAGTAAATTTCTATCACAGTAAGATGATAAAACTGAAAGAAAATGCTATGAAGGGGGTTCAGAGGATCAATCAGTTAAAAGCATTTGAGGAGAGACGAAAAGCGAAAAAGGAAAAACAAATGGCCTAGAAAAGCTTTCGTATAACATGATTACCAGTTGACTGGAAACAAAGAAAGATATTTTCTGGATGGGGAAAGAACTTCTTTGTCATTCATTATCAAAAGATTACCATTACTAGAAATCACCATAGCTTAAGATTGACATTTTAAAACAATGAATCTCAAATCTTATCATATTTTTGCTTGCGCGTGATTGTTATGTATTTGGCGTCATGCTTATAAGAAAATAATAAATTAAAATCTTAATATTCTCTGAAGAGCCTTTTCATCTCTAGTTTTTGGTTTGATTTTATTAACGTTGCACTAGAAGCAACATAAGGGTTATTGGCGTCGGACCTCTCAATTTTGATCCTCTTTTAAGTGACGAGGACGACTCCTGTGCTGGAACTTCTCTATCTCCTAACTTCCACACTACGCCAACGGGAGTACTTCGAGCCTCCACAGATTTTTCGTGCATCAACCCCAATACACGGCTGATCTTAAATGGCATCAGAGCTCGAATCCACGATTTGACGAAAACCGCCTTCCGCGACTATGACCACTAAGCTAGCGCGGCCACTTTCGTTCTGTAGAATTTCTGTTAAGTAAATATAATCTAGACATATATTCTCATCATTTTGTGAATATTTTTATTAATAACCTAGGTGATTTTAATTGTTACTTAATGAACTATAATGACTATAAGATTCCTGGATGAAACCGAATACATATATTTTGATATATAGTACACATAAATCGCCATTACTTAATGGTATTTTTTATTTATTTAATTTTACGGATTCTTACGATCTACGGTTGGATAATAAATAAAACTATTGAATGAAGCTGAATTTTTTTTGTTATAATATGAAGTAATTATAAGTAAACTGGTTTTCTTTCTGTAATTTGATTAGGTTTATCTGTATGTGTGGGGGGGGGGAGTTACTATCTTTGAATGACCCATCCCAGAGATACTGTAGCGATCCTTCTCTATTTTCGATTATCCTTCTTGTCAATCATTTTTAACTTTCCTTCCTCTTTTATCCAACGTCCAGATCACTGCTATGCCTTGTTTTGGCGCAGCATAGCCATACGTGGCTCTTTCGCCATAAAAATTCACCATCACTCACTGTATATGCAAAATAGTAAGCGTCCGTCACTTTCTCTGTCCTATCTCTTCTATAATTAAAAATCGTGTGTGTGCGTGCGTGCGTGTGTCACTGCGAATATTTACAGACGATTAAAAGAAAGGGGCATTGGTGTATTTAAGGAAGCTTTTATAAATGGATTGCATATCTGCATGTTAATCCTGAAACAATCAATACTGTTGCCGAATCGCCTGTTAAAATTACTCGTGTCTCGTTTGTGAAAACGAGTCATGAATTTTTATATAGACTCTTAAAAAAATAGCTTTTCCGCTTCTCTTCATATTAAATTTTTCACTGTATGTTCTTTAATCCAATCTATCGTTTTCATATTTGTTACTTTGTTTGTTTGTTTTTCTATTAGCTTTTAATGAAGATTATTCTTCCGATTTGGTCATGTGTTCTGTATCTTCTTATATCACTGTTACACTTTCGTCGCCAATAGCCTTCGTGTTGCTTCTAGTGCGACGTTAATGAAAACTAAACTAAACACTGATGCACTTTAAATCTGTCGAGGTCCCAAGTCCTCCGATAGGTGTTGTGTGGAAGTTTGGAGAGGGAGGTGCCCATTCAGGCGTTGTCCTCGTCACTTAACCGAGTTTCAAAATTACGAGATCCGTCGCCAATATCACTCGTGTAGCTTCTCAGAGCGACGTTGATAAACAATCACAATCACTTCATTTAGTAGTTTTATTCTTGAAGTTTTTAAAATTCATAAATAATTAACTCTAAATAATTTGTAAAATAATCTGAATACATTTCACTGTTGTTTTGTTTGCTGAAATTCTTTTACATATTTTAATTCCGTTTGTTATAAAACTAAATTCATTAATAGCATAATGTGAATGAATGTTCATTTTATATTTAACACCTACAGGAGGGGATAATAAAGTGATTTAAAGTAATTATACACATATCTTTTTATTCATCTTTAGGTGTTTGATTTTAATTATCTTTTTTAACAGCATTAAATCTTCATTTTATTCAAAATACAATTTTCGACATTTCTTTTTTTTTTTTTTTTTTTTTTTTTTTCCCGCTTGAGTAATTATATTAAGATTTATAAAACTACCCATGTGTACGCTCAGAAATCTTAACAAATATCGCTAGACTTATTAGTAAATTATTTTTATTTTCCTAAACAACACAAATCTATTACGGGTATATTTCTGAGTTTCGCATCGAGGACCAACTCTTAAAGTTACGGTTATAATTATTATTTTCTTAATACATTTCACAGTGAATCGCTTTTTTTAGCTTTCGCGTTTCGTAAATTTTAGCTGACGGAACTTTTACATTAATTAACAGCAGCGCAATGTTTCGCCCTCTTCTCTTTCTGCCACAAATGGCGAGAGATACAAAAATTCGTCCTTTTAATTTTATTTCTGTGCATTCCTCTCTTAGTTTCTAATTACACCAAAAAATCGAACGAAGTCTTCTCTCCAGTGCTAACGCCTTTGCGAATTCTTTCCTTAAATGATTCTTCAACTGGCGTAATAAATTGCTTATCTTCGCATATTACGTCCATTATCTATTCTATTCTCAGAAAACTCCTTACCTTAAGATGCCTTAATCTTGTTTTGTGATTTAATATATTCCGTAAAAGTAAATTTTTTTCCCTCTCTCTCTCTCGCCAAATATTATTAAATTGTTGAAGTTTTCACTTTCTTCAAAGTCAGAATTAGAGAGAAGTTATGACCGTAATTCTTTTAGCGTTAACGCGTTTTCTTTCTTCATTGGTTGGATTTTTATTGTAAATGATAATAAAAGTGCAAAAACTCTGTCTGTCTCCCTTTTTTTTTTTTTTTTTTTTTTTTTTGCTGAAGAACTTTTATTCTGATCATCTTTTCACTTACGGAATTGCATTTTGTTGTTCTGAAAGCTACGATTATTCACGTGATTTGTAAACTCTCAGTGGGGGAATAAATTCATTTATATTTGAGTGAGAGGTCTGAGTTATTCGTTAGAATAATTCCTTTTGTGTTTTTTATGAGAGATGGTACTATTTATTTTCATCTGGGAAAAAACAAATAAATGTTAATTTGTGGCTTTTAAATCGACCTTTTCAAATAAAAGCATTTTCGTAGGAAAAAAAGATTTCTTAGTCAGAAATTAAGATTTCATTTATTTATTCGAAAAAATATATTTAATTCATATCAAATTTGAATTATTAGTGATGCAATGTCTTTTTTAATGTCTTTATAATGTTCCATACCCTTCAAAATATATTGTAAGTCATTTTAAAGTAGATTGGAAATAATTTTTATAGTCAATGGATCACAAATGGGAACTAGTCTACATTGAATTTATGTTTATGGTTGCTTCGATTCATGCTTATTGTTTTGTAACTGTAGCGCTAAATTTAAAAATTTTGCGTTTTTAACGAGATTTCAGCACTTGAAATAATTATCAAAGCTATGCCTTGTTTAATCTCGTTCCTTAAAACGAATTTGTTTTTTCTCATATTGAATGTTTTTCTTTTAATATTAAATTTATTTAGAGTTACAGAAATGTGCGATTTGATCCTTGGCTGACGCTTAACATCGTATCCCAATATTTTTTTTTTTTTAATGTTTATAAAATTTTAAAATTATCATAAATTAAAATTTAATTTCAAAATTAATGGTGGAGTCAAATCCTGAGTATTGCATAATTTTTTACATTATTTTTCCATTGCTTTGAAATATTGTTTAAGGCCGCAGTAGCCTAGTGATCATGGTCGCGGACTTGCAGCCAACGTTTCTTCGTGTCATGAATTCGAACCTTGATGCTTCTAAAACCCGCCGTGTATCGGAGCTGATGCACTTGAAATCTGTCGAGGTTTCAAGTCCTCCTATGGCGTGGTGTGGGAATTTGGAGTTGAAGGTGCCGGTTCAGGTGTCGTCCACGTCACTTGATCGAGGTTCAAAATTACGAGGTCTGTCGCCAATAACCCTTGTGTTGCTTGTCAGTGTTACGTTAATAAACAACCACAATCATGAAACAAACACCCCTTCCTGTTTAAAATCTAAGTTGAAAAATAAGGTAAAGAATTTTAAATTTTAATAAACTTTTCTAAGAACTGAAATAAATTCTTCAGTCAAAGTTTTTGAAAGGCTTAGCATCTTAAAATTTGCTCACCGCTGTGAGCGAAGGAGTTCTTGTACACATTCCCTCTCCCTTTCCCTTTTAATTTTTCATTGTCTTCTTCTGACATAAGTGACAGGATATCCGTAATCTTTCTGACTAATTTTGGAAAATGCTGCAACCCTCTTATGAACTAACTAAGTTGTATGTCAAACTTTCTAGAATAAATTCTATTTTCCCCCCGCGGAATTTTTTTCCCTCGTGCGAGATAGGAAGCTTACTTTATTTACAAGTATCTTTCTGGAGGGCATCGTGGAAGTTCTTCAAGTAACGATTACTTAGAGCCCATTGCAATAACCTTGCTTATACATTAGAAGTGGAAACCATTAAATTTTGAATTTGTGTAAAATTTCGATTTTTTTTAAAGTTGTTATACATCATTAATAGCTAAAATATCAATTCAATGGGAACAGTTAAATTCAACTAAGTTACTTTAATGTCTTCATTGCTTGGCTTATTTATTATTAATGTTTTTATTAATAATAAATCAAATATTCTTGAAAACATTTGGCTAGATTTTTGTACAAAATAGTTCAGACAAACATATATTATAGTAAATATAAAGATTTTTTTAATTTTTAGTACCTTACAATTACCCCGTGATTCATTCTAAGATTTCAGTGCTCATTTTAAAATGCTTTT
>BMAW01020302.1:507792-554936 GCA_019974015.1 Nephila pilipes
GCAGCCAGCGCAGTTTTGCGCATTAAAAGAAGCGCTATAAGCAAGTGGCGCACGGCTGCTGGCGAGCGAAGCGGCAGCGGAAGCGGCATGTTTTTCTGGAGCGTGTTTTATTTTGGTAGCTGCTGCGCGTGCGAAGGCGGCGAACAACACTGGCGGCTTTATGGTGCCTTTATAAAAGCGGGTGGTGGTGCTTTGCGCGTTTGCTACCTGAAGTAGCCAGTATTTGCTGTAAAGTGTGGCGGAGCAGCCGCGAAGCGTTTTAAAGGCTAAAGGCTTCAGCAATTTGTTGCTGAAATTCTTTTGTTATTATTTTAATTCCGTTTATTATAAAACTAAATTCATTAATAGCATAATGTGAATGAATGTTCATTTTATATTTAACACTCATGAACTGAGGGATAATAAAGTGATTTAAAGTAATTATACACATATCTTTTATTCATCTTTAGGTGTTTGATTTTACTCATCTTTTAACAGCATTAAATCTTCATTTTATTCAAAATACAATTTCGACATTTTCTTTTTTTTTTTTTTTTTTTTTTCTCCCTGCTTGGTAATTATATTAAGATTTATAAAACTACCCATGTACGCTCAGAAATCTTAACAAATATCGCTAGACTTATTAGTAAATTATTTTTACTTTTTCTCCTAAACAAATATTAAATCTATTACGGGTATATTTCTGAGTTTCGTATCGAGGAACACCAACTCTAAAGTTACGGTTATAATTATTATTTTCTGATACATTTCACAGTGAATCGCTTTTTTTTTAGCTTTCGTTTGTAAATTTTAGCTGACGGAATTTTTTACATTAATTAACAGCAGCGTGCAATGTTTCGTCTCTTCTTCTTTCTGCCACAAATGGCGAGAGATACAAAAAAAATCTGTCCTTAATTTTATTTCAGTATTCCTCTCTTAGTTTCTAATTACACTAAAAAAATCGAACGGTCTTCTTCTCCAGTGCTAACGCCTTTGCGAATTCTTTTCCTTAAATGATTCTTCAACTCATGCAATAAATTGTTTATCTTCGCATATTACGTCCATTATCTATTCTATTCTCAGAAAACTCCTTACCTTTAAGATGCCTTAATCTTGTTTTGTGATTTAATATTCCGTAAAAGTAAATTTTTTTCCTCTCTCTCTCGCCAAATATTATTAAATTGTTGAAGTTTTCACTTTCTTCAAAGTCAGAATTAGAGAGAAGTTATGACCGTAATTTTAGCGTTAACGCGTTTTCTTTTCTTCATTGGTTGATTTTTATTGTAAATGATAATAAAAGTGCAAAAAAACTCTGTCTGTCTCCTTTTTTTTTTTTTTTTTTTTTTTGTTGAAGAACTTTTAGGATCTGAATCATCTTTTCACTTTACGGAATTGCATTTGCTTGTTCTGAAAGCTACGATTATTCACATACGTGATTTTGTAAACTCCTCAGTGGGGAATAAATTCATTTATATTTGGAGTGAGAGGTCTGATATTCGTTGTGAATAATTCCTTTTGTGTTTTTTATGAGAGAGGTACTATTTATTTTCATCTGGGAAAACAACAAATGTTAATTTGTATTTTTTTAATCGACCTTTTTCAAATAAAAGCATTTTCGTAGGAAAAAAAAGATTTCTTATCAGAAATTAAGCAGATTTCATTTATTTATTCGAAAAAATATATTTAATTCATATCAAATTGAATTATTAGTGATGCAATGTCTTTTTTTTTTAATGTCTTTATAATGTTCCATACCCTCTGAAAATGATATTGTAAGTCATTTCCAAAGCAGATTGAACAATTTTTATAGTCAATGGATCACAAATGTAACTAGTCACATTGAATTTATGTTTATGGCTGTTTGATTCATGCTTATTACTTTGTAACTGTAGCGCTAAATTTAAAAATTTTATGTTTTTAACGACATGCGCAGCGCCATGCGCAGCCGGTGCTTTAAGTCGCCAATAACCCTTGTGTTGCTTGTCATGTTACGTTAATAAACAACCACAATCATGTTCAAACACCCTTCCTGTTTAAAAAAATCTAAGAAAAATAAGGCAAAGAATTTAAATTTTAATAAACTTTTCTATGAACTGAAATAAATTCTTCAGTCAAAAGTTTTTGAAAGGCTTAGTATCTTGTAAATTTGCTCACCGCTGAGCGAAGGAGTTCTGTACACATTCCTCTCCCTTTCCCTTTAATTTTCATTGTCTTCTTCTGACATAAGTGACAGGATATCTGTAATCTTTTCTGACTAATTTTGGAAAATGATGCAACCCTCTTATGAACTACACCTGTTGTATGTCAAACTTTCTAGAATAAATTCTATTTTCCCGCGGAATTTTTTTCCTCGTGCGAGATAGGAAGCTTACTTTATTTACAAGTATCTTCTGAGGGCATCGTGGAAGTTCTTCAAGTAACGATTATTTAGGAGCCCATTGCAGGTAACAACCTTGTTTATACATTAGAAGTGGAAACCATTAAATTTTAATTTGTGTAAAATTTCGATTTTTTAAAGTTGTTATACATCATTAATAGCTAAAATATCAATTCAATGGAACAGTTAAATTCAACTTTCAGTTACTTTAATGTCTTCATTGTTTGGCTTATTTATTATTAATGTTTTATTAATAATAAATCAAATATTCTTGAAAAACATTTTGCCAGATTTTTGTACAAAATAGTTCAGACAAAACATATATTATAGTAAATATAAGATTTTTTTTAATTTTTTAGTACTTACAATTACCCCCAAGATTCATTCTAAGATTTCAGTGCTCATTTTAAAAGTTTTTTTTTTTTTTTTTTTTTGGGGAGCTGAGAATCTTGAACCACATCCCTCATGTCAATCTATTTAAATTCCTTTACATCAGCGAATCCGCTTATATTTATTTGTTACTCATTAACTACGAGATGGGGGGATTCGTATTTTATAAGCAAAATAATAATCACAAAGCCCCCCCCCCCTCAGTGTTATTTTCATTTGATCAAAATTGCATCATTTAAATAAGGCAATGTACTGCTTCTCTTATCCCCCCCCTACCGCATCTGCCTTCCTAAATTTTGCTCCTTGCTCTTTTATAGATCTAGAACCTAGAAATTCACATATTTAGTTTGTTCTGTATTCTGTGCATTTTCTTTTTTAATGTCTAATATTTGTCTTTTCTCTGGTCTGAACTCAATTTATTGACTCACAGCTAACTGAAAATATTATTTTTGAAGTGGTCGTAATTTCTGTCTTTTATTCTCCCTAAAGCACAAAAATGAAAAACGTCCAAGCGAAATCTTTGATTAAAATATTAATTTTTGTTCGTCTGTGGCTCTTAAAAGATTTTTAAAGTTGCTCTGAGAAAATTACAGCAAAACAAATACTCTCCCCATTTACCTTTTTTCTCGGAACACATTTCATCTTATCCAATTTATTTTATTATTATAAACATCATTTTCGTTAGAGATAGCTTTCACGCAAGTGAAAAGGAAGAATTGAAGACAAATCTTTTGTATTTGATGAGGTTGACTGGAGGGGGGGGGTCTTTTCATTTATGTTGTTTTCTTACTAAAAATATTGCTTTTATTAACCGTGTTGCTCAGCTTTGTTGTATTAGTTGATTATGCTGCATTAATTATTGTAATTCAGTGAAATTTAAGTGACTCATTTATTTCTACCGAAGTAATTAATCCTTTGAATAAAAAAAATATTTCGTATTGTGTGTGTTTTTTTAAATATGAAATGAATTTATAAACTGTAAAATATTTTTCTGGATATGTTAATTACTTAGATAACTATATTTATTGTATTATTCAATAATATAATCTTTGTATAGTGAGAATTTTCCATTATATTTCATATGGTTTGCTTTGAGTAGATAGCCTCATTTATAAAAATTTATAAAAAAAATGGTCCAATAATTTTAACCTTGTTTTTGATCAATAAAAATCCTGCTGTTTAGACTTTTACGGAAGTAACAAAATATTTTAGAACTCCATATATATATATATATATATATATATATATATATATACATATATATATATATATATATATATATATATATATATATTAGTGTTCGAAGATGCGTAAAAATTTTGCAAGAAAGAAAATTTTAAGCAGTTTTTTTTAAAAGTTTTTAAGCATTCGTCTTCGATTGTGTTAATTTATGAGATAGATTTAAAGATAGAACGCGCTTATAGATTGCAAAATTGTGTTACTTTTTAAAAATATTTGCTTTCTCTGAAATTATTTGTAACAACTATGTATATCAACTATGAAAGATTAATAATAACCTCATTTTACTAATTTTGTTCTTATTTCAAAAATAGTAAGGGCTTAGTGTACTACTATACTTCTCTCTTCTTTACACAAGTTAAAATAAATTAATGCAATTCTTTTATTCTTTTTTGAATATACTTTGAAATTAACTAGATGTAAACTAAATTACTAACTATTTTTTTGAAAATCCCTAAAATTGTTTTAAATAAGAGCATGAAAACGTGCTATGGCATGATTTAATGAGGCGGAAATCTTTCTACCAATTCAACCACATTGCAATTTCACAACTTTTCTGGTAAATGCCGATCCATTGTAACCGTTGCTTGTTATTTAACTTTTGCGACTTCTATGATCTGTTGTTAGGCTTCATTTTCGGTAGAAATTTTCTGGCAAAAGCGTAATTGATTTTCACGTCGTCACATTTTTTTACTTAGTTTTTCTGCGACACCTACGCATGATTTCTTGTTATATTTAATGGCTTCATAGTATATTTTCTACTTATTAGTCTGCTACTATAAGTTAGTGTGCTATTGGAGTTTAATTTTAACATTTTGTACAGTCAAAATCTACATCAGAACAAAGGCAAGAACTCTTCTATGCTAAGTTATTAAAACTGAAGTAACAAAAAGTAACAATGAATTCATTTTTTTAAAAGGCTGACATTTATTTTTTTAAAAATATATTTCACAAATGCTATATCAAAATCTTAAAAAAAGTGTTTGAAGGAATAGAATATAGAGAATGTAGTAACGTTTGATATTTTCTCAATAGTATATGAAATTTCTTTAATATTAATCTGTTTTACTGTTATTTCATGGTATTATTGGGATCTTCCTTTCTTTTGATGGATTGATTAATTATTAAAGTCGGATTAGAAGCAAAAGGAGGGCTACTGGCAACAAAACTTGTGATTTTAAACCTTTGTCAAGTGACGAAGACGACACTTAACAGAGATTCAAGCGTCGTCTTAAGCCTACACTCCACTCTCCTAACTTCGACATCACTCCAATGTGAGGTATTGGAGTCTCGACAGATATAACGTGCATCATCCCTGCTACACGGCGGTATGTTGTAGTATAAGGAATCGAAACACGAATTGACGATATGAAAGCCGGTCGCGAGTTCGCAACCAGGACAACCTAGCGTGATGGTGAATACTTATTAACTACTAGCGGCGGATCTTGTAATTTTGAACCTCTGTCAAGTGACGAGGACTTATCTGATCTGGCACCTCACTCTCCAAACTTCCACCTCTTGCACCATAAAACCTCACTGTCAATCACTCATTCCTAACTTCCACACTAAGCCAACGGAAGGACTTGGGATTTCGTCCAGATTTAAATTGCATCAACCCCACTACACGGTGGGTCTTTAGTGCCATCAGGGCTCGACGAAAATAACACTGGCCGTGAGTCCGCGACCGTGCTCACTTGGCTACCGCGGCCACATGACCACTCAGCAATCGTGGCCGAGGTCCTCCATTTATCATTATCTCCTTAGAGATTCAATTCCATCATTTAAACTAGGTTTCGCTTCATTCAATAATTTTTAGATTAGACCTTGAATTTAAAATGTTTTCCCCTATTTACATTTAATAAAAGCGCAAATACATTTTTAAAAAAATTTAACATTTTACTCTCAACGATCGAGAAAAACTCCAGTGCAAAACTAACCTAAAAACAATTAAAACATTTTCTAAATTCTTATTATCTTTTTCAAATCTGCTCCACGGAACAATTTCTCCTTTATTAACTCGATTTGTTTTATTCTGAAACAGGTGTGCTTTCTACGGCAATAATTATGTTTCAGTTGAAGCTTTTCTGGATAACACGAAAGAGGGGGGCGAGGAGAATAGCAACTAAGAAGCAGTCATCACGTGAAGTGCCTAGGTTACGATTCTTGAGCACGTACTCCGTTTTCAAAATTATCATAATTAGGCTTCATGAAGAACGTTGGAGCCGTGGCTTCATGGAGAGCATTGTTAAGCTCTTAGCTTCGTTGAGGGGAGGTGGGATATTCTGCGTATTTTCCATATTTCAAAAATAGCAGTTTCTGTATTTTCTTTGCAAATAATTCTAAATATTTCTGTTACTTAACTGGAAGGAATACCTATTTCTCTTCATTTATCTATCGGAATGAATCAAATAGTGTTATACGAGTTTGTGTAAAGTATTAGGTATTTGTTAACCCTTTATAAAATATTCAAGTACATTATTAGAATATCGTAATTTTGAAAAGCAAATGAAGATACATTAGTAAAATGTGTAAAGTCACATTTATGTCTATCTTTTTTAGTTTAATGCATGAATTTACCCTAATTGAACTGATACCAATAGGGATTGGAGAGACACCAATACTGCCTTTGAGAGTTAATGCAACGAATGTATTTGAGAATCGCAGAATTTCTGAATCATGTAAATCGCATTCGTGTTATAAAATAAACTTACTTTAAAATTGTGTTCGTAATAATTATAATTGAAATTCCTCTACCAAATTTTGGAAAAGGCTTCAGGGTATTTTCCCTCCTGCTCTGGTATTTATATAACGGTATTTTAACAGTGCTTTATCAAAATTTTAACATCCAAAAAACATGGTAGTTTCTGCAGTTGAAATTCAAATATGATCGTAATCTAAATGATGTACGTTTATTTCCAAAGTCTGTGGAATATTATGCGTATTTCCCATATTTCAGAAATAATAGTTTCTGTTTTTCTTTGTAATAGTTGTAAGTGTTTTTTGTTATTTTTAACTGGGACGAATACTCATTACTCTTTTAATTGATCTACTTAGATTAATCAAATAGAATTCTATGAGTTTGTGAAACCAGATATTCAAGTACATTATTAGAATCTCCTAATTTTGAAAAGCAAATGAGGTACATTAATAAAATGTGTAAGGTCACATTTATATCTATCTTTTTTTAGTTTTACTCCTAATGAATTATCTCCTAACTGAACTGATATCAATAGAGTTTGGATAGATACCAATACTGCCTATATATGAGAGTTAATACAACGAATGTAATTGAGAATCACAGAATTTCTTATTTATATAAAATCCCATTCATGTTATAAAATAAACTTGAACTTTAAAATTGAGCTCGTAATAATTATTATTGAAATCCCACCTCCAAATGTTGGAAAAGGCCACAGGGTATTTTTCCTCTTTCTCCGGTATTTATATAACGGCAAGTTAACATTGCCTTATCAAAATTTTAACATTAAAAAAACATGGTGGTTTCTGCAGTCGAAATTCAAATATGAACGTCATCTAAAAGATGTACGTTTATTTCCAATGTTATGCACACACAAACAAATTTTAAATTCATTTGGTACATTTACATCGGATTTAATCGTAATTATTTTCTATCACTTTTCCCCTTACTTCATGTAATATTAAACGGAAATATATACAGAAGTTTCCCATTAAATGTAATCTTCAAAATCATGTCTTGAACTCATTTTATGTATATTTAACCATTGCCTTCCGTCTCGAATTTTCTCAACATTATGAAAATATCGTGATCATTAAATATCTTTCAAAGCATGGCGTCTTTCCAAAAGTTATAAAATGTGGTTAGAGAAGGAGCTTCACTGTGAGTGATGATAAAGCTGTTAAAAATCCTCCAATAAAAACAATGGCTTAGAGCATTCTGTACTGTTCAACGAAGATTTACAGTTTCGAGACTTTTGCCGATACATATTCTGGTGTAAAATAAAAATGTGGAATATGTTTCTTTAAAATATTTGTTAGAATGCTTAAATCAATACGAAACTCAATTGCAGATTATTTTTTTGCTTTTAATTATTCATTTAATTTTCTTTTATATAAAAGAAGAAATTAATGTATATAGTCTGCGTTTCTACTTTGTTAATGATTTACTTATTCAAGTTTCTGTGAATGAATGACGTCTATTACACAAGTGAATTAAAATTTCTTCTAAAAGAGAGTATTATTTGTCATTCAGATTCAGTTTCATTTTTAAAATGTCTCTATCATTTTATTTGGATAAAACATTTTATTCTGAATATTCTCTTTTAATAGATGTGTCTTTAAAAAGAGAAAAAAAAAACAAGTAAAAATGAAAATTCTTTTAATGAAGAATTCATTGTTATTGGAGAGAGCGATACAATAGTGGCCGCGGTAGCCAGCAGCCATAGTTGTGGGCTTGTTGCCGGTTGTTTTCATCGAGCCTTGGTGCCACTAAAGAACCGCAGTGTAGCCGGGGCTGATGCATGTTAAACCTGTCGGAGCTCAAAGTCCTCCTGTTGGCGTGGTGTGATAGTTGGGAGAGAAGTGCCAGCTCAGGAGTCATCCTCTTCACTTGCCCGAGGTTCAGAATTACGAGGTCCATCGCCAACGGCCCTCGTATTGCTTCTAGTGCTACATTAATAAAACCAATCGTCAATATAGAAACAGTACGAATTCTTCAACATGTTCTAGTAAGAATTAAAGCCAGCAACGGGATTTTAATTAGTTGTATTCGATAGAAAAATTATTATTAAATAAAAAGGTGTTTGAATTTTTTTTAACGAATATTTTTTTCTAACACAATATCACAAAAGTCATGAATATAATTTTATGTGCCAGTGCGTGCAAGCAAATTACAAATGCATTCAGTAGTATGTAATTTAAAAATTTCGTTACTCTTTCATCGCCGACTTACTTAAAAACTAAATTTCACATCGGGGATGTAAACAAAACCATAATCAAGATCTATTCAACCGGAAAGTTATGTGCGTTTCTATTCTTCGGTTATTGAAACTTTTCCCCCCTCCCCTTTTGATTCGACCATAAATTGCACGCTTTGTTCGTTCTGTATTCTTGCTCGATGTTCAGCCTTTGTATACCATTTCTTACACCAACGCGAAAGTTGGTCTGACAACAACAATAGGACTGCTCGCCTTCTGGAAAAGTTGTCCCTATCTTCCTTCGAATTATATGCTAATAATTTCTGGCGTATAATTGAATTCGATAGGAAGTTTTCTCCCGTTTGGTTTTTCGCTGAACTATCCTATTATCCGCCTTTCTCCTTCTGCTCGGTGTAGTGGAAATATCTCATACAATCAACAATCAAGTGCTACTGTGACGTCATGTCCTGTCCTCTGTAAACGTTTCCGCTGAGATGCCACAGCAGCTGAGTAATGTTTCCTGGCTACCGTTAAACACACGTCGCAATCGTCTTCGACCATGGAGAAATTTATTACTGAGCGAGTGAGTATCCTTTGCTGTTAGCACTCTCTCTTAGATCTTAGTCTGTTGTATGTCTTTCAAGTTCGATCCTGTCGATGTGTTGACAAATGCATGTAAGCAAATTAGAAACAGTTTTGGAAAAAATATTTAATATCTAGTGTTTATTTTTACTGTTTTATTTTTGAAAAATTATGCACTAGCATATGTACATGCAGTGGTACCAGCTATATATGCTTGACAATTATTCACCTTCATCTGTTTTTTTTTAATTAATTTTTAAAATTTAGAAAAACATTTTATTAAGTCATTTACTTCCTATTTTAACTGCCGATGATTGCTATGAGCTTATATAGGAGGAAGGCCGTGTAGGTGTTCTCCAGAAAAAAAAATTATTTATTTATTTATTTCATTACGTATTCAAATTATTTGTGAAGTATAAGTATAAATCTATTTTGTGCCCCTCCCTCATAAAATTTCTGCATTTGTCTGTCTTGAAAACAGCTCTGTGTTAAAACCACGTGATGCATGTTTAAGGGCTCCCTGGTGAAACAACAAATATTATGCATTGCTCTCATTGCCTGAGTGCATCCAGCTGTTTCGTGCAAGACTTTTATCAGTCACACTTGCTGATTACAGCTGAGAAGAGGAAAAAGGCATACTATTTTGCGGTTTTTCTTTAATTTCCTATTTTTTACTCAATACTTTTAATTTGTGGTACTTAGGCGTGAATATTTTTTCTAGGTATGTAGATCTTGTTGTAAATTTACATAGCTAATTTTTCGAGTGCTTTATAGATTCTTGACAGAATGTGCGAATAAACCAAGTACTTATAGCAGTCAGTATATTAATATTAGTATTATCATATATATATAACGTAAAATTGGCCTTAATCACCGTATGGAATTTTGAAAAATGTTTGTATGATTTTTTTTTTAAAAGATTCTGTTACAGTAATTGGGCGTATGAAGTGGGCTATTTTAGACGCACAGTTTTGTCTTTGAAACATAATTATTTTTTTTTTATTTTCTGAGTAGGTGTGAAACCATTTTATGAATTAAAAGTATATCAGAATATACATATATACTACATCATTAAATATGACAACATTAATAAAGTTTAGAAGTCAACATTGTAGTAAAGTTTCCAGTTTTTTTTTTTTTTTTTTAAGTGCTTATTAAAGAGTTTATTTTTCATTGAAGGAAAATTGCTTTATAGATTTCAAATTTTTACTCTACTTTTGGGATAAGAATCATACTTAGCCCTTGATAATTATCATTGTTTAATCACAAATGTATTCTCGCTAAATAATTTTTCAACTCTATCTTCTGTTTTACGTTGTTCGATCAAAATATCTTCTGTCGATTTTGTTGCTGATAAAAAGTATATTGTCGTTCTTTTATTTGTATAACTTTCTATTATTTGTTAATTTCGATTTGAAATTTCTTCATTTTTCCATGCAAAACATTTTCAGTCATTTATGCATTAACCTTCATTTTCTGTTTATTTTGTAGGCCACTGACAGCCCTAAACATCAAACCAAAGACAAGACATCTGTTGCGAGTTTACCGCAATCAACAGTTGAAGCACAACTTCGATATGAAAATGATCGCCTCAAACTAGCTCTTGCTCAAAGGTCAGTAGCTAATATGCTTTTTCCTTTCTTTCTTTTTCTAGCCTTAATTTTTCATTAATCATAAAAACACTCTTAATCGAATAAGCAAGATTCTTTTTTTATGAATATTTCTATAATCGACGAGTTTTTATGATTTTATACTGAAATGACTGACAAATAAAAATTATATCAGAAATAAAAATTTTGTAGATTTTTAATTAATGAGCTGCAACTTTAGTGTTTCTTGAAAAGTAATACGATTTTAAACTATAAAAAATCAAATTTACTTATTGCTAAAATTTTTAAAAGCCTTAGGGATACTAATTTGTAAATTGATTCTTTGTAATAGCGAGTAGTTTTGAAAAAGAAAAAATGCTCTGTTACAATATACTGATAATAAATATTAAGAAAGAAAATTTTACTCTACAAATACCTTAATAAGTTTCAATGCTGGAAAGTTATAAAGATAAATATGATCATAAATATTTCAAATAATTATATATAAGAAGCAACTATATCATTTACTTTTAAAAATTTCTAAAACACATGTAGCTGAATTATAAGTATGTAAGCTGCCTAATTGTCTCTGCTGGAGGGGGGAGTATGAATATCTGCTAAATCTAAAATATTATGATATAGGCTAAACCTATATCTATGTAGTAATTTATATATTAATTTGTGTAAAGAGGAAGGTATTAGACGTGATTTGATCGAAAAATTGTTGATTCTTATTTGAATGTTAAGGGCTATTTTAAAATAGAAAAAAAAATTCACCCTTTTATATACTGATATTTTGCTGAACATTGAATTATATCTAATGTGGAAACAAATGTGCTCAACCCATGGAACACAACAGCATATTCTAGGTTTATCTTCTTAACATTTTTTTAATAAAATCCATTTAGCATAAAATTGCCTTGATAGAAAAATCTAAGTGAATTAATTTACTGGTTTAGTTTTTAGATATTTATATAACTTTGTAATCATTTTTGAAGCACAATCAGTGTTATTTTCTTATTTTCGTTGCTTAATTTTTTTTTTTTTAATTCAGTGGCACATATTAATGGGACATTATGTGCCTCTGGTTTCTTTCTTTCTCTCTCGTACACTCCCACGCCTTCTTTTAAATATTATTATTAGACATCAATGTGTTTATTATAGAAGATTAATTGTTATCAGATGTCAACACATTTGTTAGAATAATAATTTTTTCCATGAATGCTGAATACAACCAATTTATTTAATCCTCCAAATATTTTCCTTTACGCTTAGAGCTTTAATGAATGACCTTTAAAATATGTAAAAAGAATTGTGTGTGTGGGTGGTTTTTTTTTTTTTTTTTTTTTTTTTTTTTTGAATAAAAAAATAATAAGTTTGAATTGGATGTTTATTAAATGATACAAAATGTAAATATCCAATCTCTTTGACAGAGTATAGTTTTATTTCAGATTAGTTTCAATTTTTTAGAAGTATTTGGGTCTGGCCCTCAACTGCAGTGTTATATTGTCAACACATCATTTTACTTTCGAGTCTTGAACCTACTCGAATCACATTTTAATGCTCATTAGCGCCATCTATCGTGATGACTGAAAATCCTATGTCGTAATATTTGGCTGTGTACGAAGGTGGTCTCAAAAGTTTCCGACCCAACAAAGATACATTTTTTCTTTAAATTTTCTTTTATTTTTCTTCATAGTCTCTTTGTAAGACCACACACTTCTCTCAGCAATACTCCCATCTCTTTAATCTGTCCATATAGTGTACTCGGCGTCTTTCTCTGCAAAATAATTGTTTACGAAGGTGATGGTCTCCTCATTTGACGAAAATATCTGTCCTCCGAGCGCAATTTTTAGGTTAGGGAACAAAAAGAAGTCGCTTGTGGCTAGATCTGGTCAGTAAGGTGGCTGGTCAAGCAGTTCAAACCGTAATTCGTGGATTTTCGCCATGGCAACCGCTGAGGTGTGAGATGGTGCTCTGTCTTGGTGAAACAGAATTTTCTTTTCTTGCAAATGTGGCCATTTTCCCGCAATTTGTGTCTTCAGCTTGTCAAGTAATGATGCTTGGTATGCTCCTGTAATGGTTTTTGCTGTTTGAAGATAATCGATTAAGATAACTCCATGACTGTTTCAAAAAAAAAAAAAAAAAACAGTCTCCATCACTTTCTCAACCGAAAAAAGTTTTTGCTTCTTAGAGCAGTTTCCCCCTTCGCAATCCACTGTTTCGACTGTAGTTTTGTTTTGGGCGTATAATTTTGTATCCAAGTTTCATCTACAGAAATAACTAAACTGCGTCAGCTGAGCATTCGAACACGATTTTGATCTGACGTGAGCAAAAGTGACATCCAACACTCGGACAGCTTTCTTATGTCTAAATCTTGATTCAGTATGTGACAAATACATTCTTTGGACATATTCATAACCTCTACTATCTCTTTTATTTGAATTCGACGGTCGTCTAGTACCATTTGGTGAACTTCAGCTATGTTATCGTCAGTGGTTGCAGTTTTTGGACGTCCCGAGCGTCCATCGTCTCCTAAGGTGGTACGGCCACGTTTAAATTCAGCTGCCCAAAATTTCACGGTGGTAAATGATGGTGCAGAGTCCCAGTACACAGCATCCAACTCATTTTTTATTTACGTAGGCTTATTGACTTTCAAAAATAAATATTTAATTACAGCTCGATACTCGATTTCCCCCCTATTTTCACAAAAAAACCACTCACATCGACTCGCTCAAATGCTTGTCAATGCGTGTTAAATGGCTGAAATTTTGGTGAGTATTTGTCAAAAGATGCGCAACCACATTCCCTAGCTTTAATTGACGCGTGCTGCCATCTTCACGAAAAGGTCGGAACATTTTCAGACCACCCTCGTGCAACTGTTAAAGCACTGCCGATGATGAAATGTCCACCTTCTGCGCGAATCTCCACTACTTGCTGTCGAACATAACGAAACTGTTAGCCGCGATGCATGAGTATAACAAACGTGCTACGATGTATGACGTTGCATTTTGTGCATATTTCCGCCCTGAAAATTTTTCAATCATTAAAGAAACAAAAGGAAAGATAGTTATGTAATAACAGTGAGGATTACACAATTTTTTTTTTTTTTTTATTTCCAATTTTAGGGAACTAAAATGGAATAAAAATTTAAACCCCCCCCCCCCAAATAGGAGAAGGTTGCCAACCCCCTCCCTTCCTCTCCCAATTGCCGCCACTGATAATTGGTATAGGATTTATGCAAAAATCAATTCGGGAAATTAAAGTAAAAAATTCTTATCAACGAGGCAATCAGTATTATTATTATACCTGGAAAATTTAAGTATTCCTACTTCCCGCTTTTCATTGAAAAAATTTCTTTCAATCGTTTCTATTTCTGTTTTCTAATATTGTAGCTGATCTGCAATATCCCATCGTTCCCTTTCGTTTTCCTTTCGATTGTATTCCAACATGAGTCTACTGGGAATCAACTTTGCCACAGCTGGAAACAGAAGATTCTCGTTACTATTTGAATCTTTTCCCATGGTTTCTGGATATTTAACATTAATTTTTAATGTTTCATACAACATTCGCACTTTTTTCCAGTGAGGTACATTTCCAGCATTTTGAATGTTTTATAAAGTGTCAAGGTGTAAAAGTGAACAAGTATTTCTTTCTTGCCAAATATTCCTTTCAAAATATTTATGGCCAATTTAAAGTTTTCAGAAGTTACTGGAAGACCTCGTGTAGCGGTAAGTGCCGAACCAATCAACCTTTTAAACATGCAAATTTATCTACCTTTGTCAACCAATCGTTATAATGAATCAGAGAACTAAATTAAGATCAAAATTCTTGACATGTTTCAGATATGTTTCTATAGTTATTTTTGACAATTTAATACCTAATATCTTATTATTGTTCGATGTGATATTTGTGCGGAATTCCTTTTCCACGTGTATTAGCTCTATGTATTCCACTAAAGAGGAAACACTACCAGCGTTGTTTTGTGGTTCATGGAATTGAAATAAAATTTATGTATTGAGGTAAGATCAAAATATATACAGAGTTACAAATATGTTTTACATTATTATTTTTATGACATCTCGAATGCGTCTGATTCGGTAAGAGTTCCGTAATGAGTCTCGGGTATAACAAAAGTTGTAAACATTCCTGTCGTCACAGCAGCTACTTTGTTCGATTATCGCTTTGTTGGCGTGCTCATGACTCTCTTTTTGTGATGGTCGTAACAATGTGCATTCTATTGAACATTCGAAGCAGAAGTTTCAATTTCGGATTCCAATTTTCGTAAAATGTTCAATTTATTTTTCTTTTTCTGATACGAAAGCTAAAATTTCTAATTCTCGATTTAATATGTAATTTCATGTAGCTTTTCGATATGTGATAAAATTATTCCCCCTCCCCCCCCCCTTTCTAATATTTCAGTAAAAGCGTTTTGGTCTGGTCCGTAACATTGATGTTATTTTGTAAACACATATTTTCACCTCCTATCTTCAAGCCTCGAAACCTCTTCAATTACATTTTTATCCATCGGTGAAACACTCTATAGTAGTGTTTTTCAACATGGAGCCTACGCCCCATAAAGGGGATATGTGATTCTTAAGTAAGGGGGGGGGGGGCTATTCAAAATTCATTTGTGTGTGTGTGTAGGGAGACATATGAATTTTTAAAAGTCTTATGGGGGGGCATAGTAAAAAAAAAGTGAGAAACACTGCTCTATAGCACCACATGTCGTAGTGAATGAACACGCCCATTTTCATTTTTTTTTTTTTTTAATTGAAAAGTTCTTTGTTTCGCATGTAATAAAAATTTGTAAAATATATTGTATATTTTCAGCTCCGCTAATGCAAAGAAGTGGGAAGTAGAATTACAAACTTTGAAAAGTAATAACGCTCGCCTAACAGGTGCTTTACAGGAAAGTACTGCCAATGTAGAGGAGTGGAAGCGACAACTTCAAGCCCTGAAAGAAGAAAATACGAAAATGAAATCTCGAGTAAGTTTAATAACATCTTTAATTTATTATATTACATTTTTTGTCTATTATTGATATATATCAAGCACATTAATGCATGAAACATATAGAGTTTAAGAAGAGCTGGACTTTTATATATACATATTTTAAAGTTACGACTTTTTTAAATTCCTTTCGAGAAACGTATTATCCCTGGTGGAATAATTTTTTTTTTTTTTTGTACTGTCTTACCCTTTATTTATTATATAAAGTGTTTTATGTATTTGAGATATGGCATTTTAAGGCCACTTTGAACAAAACTAAGTTGTTTTGGACTTATCCATATCATCCATTGTTTATCATTGTGAAAGTAGAGATAGAGTCTTTGTTTTCCCTTGAAACAATAAGGGCAACTTCTGCATATTTGCTTCCTGGTATATTTTTAAAATCCCTTTTTCGCTTTCATTTATTTAATTTCTTTTACTGTATATTTTAGATTCTACTTTTTCTTGCTAGTTATTCTTGAAAGTTATTATGTAATGGATTCGTAGAATACGCACCGTGTTAGCTCAAATGCGCAACGACACGAAAATTTTTTGTAAAGATGGTTAGAAAAAATGATAAATTTAAGGCGATTCATTCTTTTAACATAAAGGAATTCGAAGAAAATATAATTTTATCGGGTAAGCATTTATCTAAAATAATTAATAACACTGTTTTCATTCATGGCAATAAAGGATCCGGCTACGCAGACTGGTACAATAAGTTAATATTCATTTTTAACTATTAATTCCTCTTTCAGATAGTTTTTTGCAAATTTTGTTCCTCATTTAATTTTAGCTCAAAATATTACATTTTCATGTGTTTTAAATTAATGTACAAGGTGTGGATATTAAATAACACGAAACTGATGCTGCTACAAAAAAAGTACTCGTGCGCCAGATATTCTCTTTCGAATGCAGTGCATCTCGTTTCTGTAAACAAATCCATACACCCGTAGCCTTTGTTCGCATAAGAGTTATTTTTTGTTTTCTTCACCGGAAAAATGATAAATATAACAATAGAGCTAGGAATTGTTGTGAAATTTCACATGAAACTTAGAAAAACTGCTCATGAGATTTATAATTTATTGAAAGAAATTATGGCAATGAATGTTTATCGCTTGTCCGTGTTTTTGAGTGGTTTAAGCGCTTTCAAGATGTTCGAGAAGACGTTCAAGATTATTCACGCCCAGATCGTCCTTTCACTTCAGAAACTGGTAACACTATCGGGGGGGATCGGTAATCTGGTTCGATCTTACCATTGATTAAGTATTTGTGCGATTGCTGAGACTGCAGGAATTCTCAAAGAATCCATACGGCAAATTTAACATTAGAAAATTAACATGCAAAAAGTGTGTGCCAAAATGGTGTCTAAAATTTTCACGCTTATACAACAAAAGGTACGCAAAAATGTTTGTATTGACACTTCGAATGCCATTCAAAATGACCCAAACTTGGAAAAGATAATAACGTGTGCGAATCATGGTTTTTGACTTATGATCCTGAATCAAAGCGCCCATCCATATACTGGTAGAGTCCATCTTCATCGAGAGCCAAAAAACCTCGAATTAACAAATCAAGATTAAAACAATGATTATTGTTTTTTATGATATTCATGGAATTATGTACCTTCACTGGGTTCCTCAAGGTCGAACTATTAATCAACATTGCTGCTTCAAGTACTTGCTGAACTCCATGAAAGCATAAGGAAAAAACAACCCGAATTGCTGAAGGACGAGTCATTCCGCATTGTCTGTCAAAAGGCTTCTAGCCAAGTACAGCATTCCAGTGTTAGACCATCTGCCTTAATCGCCGGACCTTGAGCCATGCGACTTCTGTCTGTTTCCTAAAGTGAAATCTACATTAAAAGGAACAAGATTTTAATCCATTGAAGCTGTGAAAGAGAAAGCGGACAGGAGCTGACAGATGAAGACTTCCATCACTATATCGAATAATAGAATATTTGCATGGAGCGTTGTAAGGATAGAGGAAGGGTATGTATTGAAGGTGACAATAGGTAAATATGTATGAAATCAAAATAAAATGTTTTACAGCTTGAATCTCGTTATTTAATAGCCACACCTTGTATTCATGCAGTTGCTTGGTGATGCTAAATGATAGTTAGAAAATATTTCCTCTCGTTTATTTAAAAATGAATTCTTTTAACATATTGAAAACAAATTCATTTGGGAAAAATCATACATCAAGGTCTTTGTAAACAAAAATTGCTACATGCTGTGGTGTAGAAATTTTAAATTGTAATTGTAAACACTGTAAAAAATGTAGCTCATTTTTTTAAAAAAAATTCGATATTAAGTAACATTTTTTGCTTTTGAATATGTGTAATAAATTTATAGGTTCTATTTTTAAGCATGTATCATCAATAATTTAATTGATTTGTAGGTGTTAGAATTGGAAGCTAGCCATGGAAATCCCGAAGCAATAGCTGAGCTTCGAAAAGAGATTGGTACCCTGCGAAGCAAAAAAGAAACTCTTGAAGAACAAGTCAATAACAAGGACAATGTATGTAATTGTGACTTTAATTGTAAAATATATGAAACAAATAACACTTTATTAGCTTCATATTTAAGAAATCGTGTCATCTATTTTATGAATAACATTGTCATTTTAAAACATTCGTTTTTGTTTATACATTTTTTTTTAAATTAGTTTTTTTCCCTAAAATTTATGTGATAAAATTCCTCCTTATTATACAATTTTTATTCATGTTAAATTACAAAAACAACATCACAGTTAATCAGCATAGTAGATCACTTAAAAAAATTTATGACTTTTTCTAGCATAGTTGGAAATTTATGTAATTTTCCTTTTGAATTATATAAATTAGTTCAAGTATGGGAACACTTTTCTTGGATTATAGTATTATTAAAACAAAAACTAATCACATATACTTTAGAAACAATAATTATTTTACAAAATATGTTTTTCCTATCTTTTCCCATTGTGCATGATTACTCTATTTTCCTCCTCTTAAAGAAAATCCATTCGAAAATTTATTTCATCAATAATTTTGCTTTACTATCTTAGTTATTTTTTTAAAGCAATTTTAATCGTTTTAAATAGCAGGTTTTATATAGCTTACATTTCTGATATAATTTTGTATCTGATATGTAACTTTTTTTTTTTTTTTTTTTTTGTTCTATCAAATTCTTTTAAAAATTTTATATCGGGGATTGTAAAATATGCTAGTGATATTTTTGCTGGTATTCAATAAAAGTGTGTAAAATTATCCTGCAATGAGCAAAAAGCCTTCTTTATTATACATATGGAAAAATAAGATAAGGGGAAAGATATCCTTTTCACAAATTTGAAGCAGTCACAATAAATATTCATTTTTATCAAAATACGGACTTGTATGAATCCCTTCGTGTAGGTATTATCTCCTTGGACCAAGAGGAATTTCTTTGACAACACGTTTGCCGAATGTTTCCCAACGTGTTCAATTGGATTGAAGAAAATAAAACTTATGAACGTCATCGCCTTCGCTCAATATATTTCCCTTCTAATGTTTTGGACATTTTAATCGCCCAGTATAGATGTATGTTATTATCCATGAATTGAAAGTGGGCTTATTGCACCACGAAAAAGGAGGACATGACTCAGAAGAAACTCATTGCATACAGTTATGAGGTCATTTTTAGTGATAAATGTGTGAGTGAAGTGTTTTGCCGTTGTGATGTTCAAACTATTAGTTTTCGGTCATAAGGATCCACTTCATAGTCATTTTGGTAATAGTAACATTTTTTGTTCTCTCTTCGCATCAGATAATGTTCAGAATCTTTTGATAGTGAATCGAGAACATCACTTTCGATCACTTTTGATAACGCTAATTAAAACGTACATTACATCATCATAAAATTTCGTGGCTATGACGTACTAATAATGGGACGCATCTACTAGACTTTTGTGCTTATTAAATCTGTTTGATTCAATCGCCCAGAAATAGCCCTTGCAGATTTTAATTAAATTAAGATTAGGATTTTGCTAACTATGGATCTATCCTCTTGAGGTGAGATGCTCCTTTTATAGATCCGGCATTCCATCGGAAAGTGGTCATTCTGTCAAGGGCCATTTAAAACACGCGATAAACGTCCTTTGACACTCCTGTTTTGGTGTTATCATGAGTGACATTTCCCCCTGAAATGAGATTTCTACCTGCTCAAACACGATTCTTCGTCATTGCTTACTATTTTCCGGCATTTTGTACACAATGTTTACCGTAAAAAAAGAAGAAAAATACTAAAATTTGCAATAAAAAAAATTCTAGGGAAACTGATTTTAGGATTTACCCTTTGAACTTATTCCTTGAAATTTTGTACATACGAAGTACTCATTTTGTGCAGATATAAAAGTAACCCTAAATGCCCTTTACTCTTCTTCATTTATTTTTTCTACGAGTACGAATCGTTCAGTAATGCAAGTTTTGCAAAACTCGGTTGTTCCTTTGTAATTGTTAAGTAGTGAATTCTTGCATTTTTATGTGAAAAATAGAGGTTGGTCATTGCTTCCAAACTGATAAACAGTAACTAAGTCGAAACTTGATTATAATCACTTTAATAAGTGCAAGAATTTAAGCCTTTACTAATTTTTCACCGATGTTGGTATATGACCAGTAATTCTGAAAATAGTTCTGTTAAAAAATTTCCAAAGCTTTTTATCATTCTTTCATATCTTATCCAATTATTATTTTACGACGAACTTTTATGAGCAGAACCAATTAATTAGTATTATATACATTAATGTTCAATATATATACACATGAAAATATATATAAATTCATGATAAATTACAAATTGTAGTAAAAATTGCATTTATTATGAAATTAATATATGTATCGTAAAAACAAATCTAAGAATATATATGTATATATAGGATCTATTTGTTAAGTAGATCATTTGTGTCTGAGGTTGATAAGAGTTTTAAAACTTTTTCATGATTTTAAAAATATTGTGTAAATATGTAAAATTTATTGTTAATGAATTATTTTAATTTGGCTGAAATGAATTTTGATTCCTTTATTTCTTTGGTTTCATTACCTTTTTGAATGAGGACTTTTGTTTACATTTTTTTACGATTTTGTTATAAAGTAATTATGCTGAGTTTGTAAGCTGAGGGGAAAATACTCAGATTTAAAGAGCTGGTCCATGACAACATCTTGTGAATCTTAAAGCCATATATATCACTGTAAATTTTAAAACCTATTTTTAAAAAATATATGCGTATTCTGATTCATTATATTATCATTAGTTTGCAACAATTTTAAATATTCTAGATGAAAAACTTTTAACATATTTTGTTTATTATTTTGAAAGAATGTAATATCAAGAAATCCAAACATATTAAAAATATTATATTCAATTAATTATATTCATTAAAATGTTATTTTTATCGGAACAATTACTTGCAGGCCCACCTTGTGTTATACCTTTTAACTGTTTATATGTTTCATTATTAAAAGTATATAATTTTCTTTTGAATCTAATTTTCTGAAATAATTAATTTTTTCATATGCAATAACCTTATTACTATTAAATTTCTTGTAAATGTCTTTCAGAATTTTAATGTGATCCTCTATGTGTCTATTGAATTAAAAAGATATTCAAATGATAACTATAAATAGCACAAATCTGTTTATTTTTAATATTTATCTATGTCAGCACTTTTTTTTAATAACAGTACTGTTCAAATTATGTATAAGTGTGTGTGTGTATGTATATATATATATATATATATATATATATATATATATATATATATATACTTTACCAGCAAAAGTTATAGAAGATTTCAATCCATTATTAAATGTTCTAAATTTGATAGGAGTTTATCAAGTTTCGCTGTTAAAAATGTGAGGTGGCTTAATTTTATTAATATTAACACCAATCTTCTTATAAAATGCTTCAATTCTTTTAGTAATCAAAAAATTTAACTGTTCAATATATGCTGTATCAAAAATTTCAAATAACTTCGAATAAAGGTTTAAAATTCTTAATAAAAGAATAATTTTCAAAATATATATGCATCAAAGTAAATTTTCTTCAAATAGTTAGGCGTTCAAGAAAACGAAGATAAAAATTCAAGTAAGCTTCAAATTTTTTATTCTTCTAAATATATATCAAAGTGTTCGAAATAATTTTTTTGTTCAAGAAAATAGAACATGTAAATTCAACATCAGTTTATGTAGCATCAATAAGCAAAGTGTTCTCCAAATAACTTTGGCTTTATCAAAAATATGCATCAAACAAGAATTTTACATGAACTAAAAATTCTGAAATCAAACAATTTCGAAATATTTCAGTAAGCATCGACATTCTCTTGAACTATCAACGCTTTCTTAAGTTATTTAATTATATTTATGTTATTTCCCTCCCGTTACAGTCTTATGTAGATGTAGGTTGCATTTTCCCATGGTTTAGAGACCGACATCATAGCACGGCAGGCATACAATCAATAATGCATACATAATGTAGTTCAGAGTAATCCACGATTATTTTTCAAAATAATGTCTGGTGTATTATTTTAATCTACAGCCAGATTCGACCGGCTGAGCTTCCATATGGGATGAAGTCCTAATTGAATTAAGACATTTTCTTATTAACTTTAAATGTTTAATTTAAAAAAAAAGAAAAAGGACGAAATACGTAAGACATTACGAACAATAAAATAACATTAAAAAAATTTAAAAAGGAAATAAAACAGGACCAATCTGCCCTTGAGTTTCAGTTCATTATCACGCGCACACATTGCGTTCAGTTCAGTCTTTCGTTGCTTTCTTCCGTTCAGTCACTCGCTGCTTTCTTTTGTTTCGATCTGTTCATTTCTCTTCACTCTGCGGCGTCTGTCACATGGTGGGGGCTGTGCTAGTGGTTAGCCGCGTTATGGTGTCACTCATTCAGGCAGAAATTTTACTACATGTATTTGATGCATAGGTATCACATAAAGGATAACTGTATCTATCATTGATATAGGGGGAAGCAGTTAGCTACATGTATTAAAATTAAATATGTAGTAGTGTAATTTTTCTATATGTTTTTAATTTCACTTGTATCATTTAATGTGTGTGTGTATTATTCCTCTTAAACAGAAATCTTGATAAACAGATGAGTCTTAATAAACAGATTTTTGTTTTAATTATGTGGTGTATCAACTACTATATCTAAATTATATTTTATATGTCAAAAATAAAATTTGCTTTTACGTTTTATATATATAATGTATGGAATGATTATTTTAGTTTCAAATATTTTTTTTTTATGCTTTAGGAACTGGAAATGATGAGAAAAAGAGTTGATGATAACCTACAAGGACAATCTGCTAGCCAGAAAGTAGAAGATAAGCTCAAAGTAATTTATAAATACTTTTTTTCAACCTTTTATACTTTTGTTATTCTGGAAAGTACTATTTTAAATATGAAAATGAATGATTTTTTAATCTAAATTTAAAAAATGTTCTCATATTTAAGAAAATAAATTTTTATTCATGTAATAGAAGGTTCAGTTAGAAGTTTGTTTTTAAAAACATTTGTTTATATATATAAACTTGATACTTTTATTAACATATGTAATACTTATGTTTCGTTTTGTATAACAGGAAAGATTTATTACAAATGACATTTTTTTTTTCTCTTTAAAACTGCTCTTTGATAAATTACAACTTAAGAAAATATGTTACATAATTATGTTGAAAAAATTTTTACCGCTTTAAATGTAAGGTGTCATTAAAATTATGTAACATTATGTACCGTAATGTAGGATAATCTGATATTGGTAACTACAGTTATATTTTTAATTACCTAGACATAACATTTTCCACCTTAAAACTGTGGTTGGAAAAATATCACATTTCTCTCTCTCTCTCTCTCTCTCTCTCTGTGTGTGTGTGTGTGTGTTTAATCAATCGGTATTTATTTTATTGTGTATTAACTGAACTTGGTATTTTAAGTGAAACTTTTTAATACATATTTTAATTAACATTCATATATATATTTGCATGTCAGCGGCAAAGATGGAATTTTTTTCCTCTTCTTGAAAGCTCTGATTAGCTTTATAATCTTTGCCATTTAAAATTTCAGTTAAAAATAGTTACAAAAATTAATCTCTTATTGCGTTATAAGGAATTTTCAATTTTTTAAATTTTGTAAGGAAAAGCTTATTTATTTATTAGATCGTGAAAGCCAATTATATATATATGTGTGTGTGTTTTTAGCTTTTCTCCTCTTAACATTTACAATGAAAATGCATATTTAATGTGACAGGTTTTGTTTAATAATTTGCAAGTAATTCATTATTCATAGATATTATTAACTATAAATTTTCGTGAAATACAGAGTTTGTTATCCTTATCTTTACTTACTAAAGTTTTAGGATTGATTTCTTTTTTATTTTAAGTCATTTCTAAAAACTTTTTTTTTATAATTGTCTTTTGATTTTTTTCCCCCTCCTTTCTTTTCTGATAGTTATCTTTCTCATTTTTAATGCTTTTATAAATTAATAAATGTTTTTCTGAATTATGTTTGATTGTAACTAATCTCTTTGTAATCTAGAGTAAGTAGTTTTAATAGTTGTGCATATAAATTATCATTTTAGTTCTATAGATGATCTACTTCAAACCTTTTTAAACGATTTTTTTTCTCCTGAATGGTCTTAAAATTTGTAACTAAATATATATATATATATATATATATATATATATATATATATATATATTATATCATTAAAACTTAAAATATCTGTATACCCAGTCTCAATTTTAATTGTAATTCAACTGATGATATTATTAAAATTGGTATTTTTATTTTATACTATTCTCAATTAAAAAATAAAGTTTATATATTCCATTATATTGTGTCATAATTAAATTAATGAAACAGATAAATTATTAATAAAGCCAATATTTGTATCTAAATTTGTAATGAAAATTTGTTTTCCTCAGTAATTTGAAAATAATAAATTGTTACTTTATGACGTATTTGCATGGCCTCTGTAACCTGGTGGTTATGGTCATGGTCTGGCGATTTTCTTCGAGTTGGGGTTCTAGCCTTGTGCCACTAGACCCGCCGTGTAGCCTGTGCTGATGCACGTTAAATCTGTCGAGGCCTTAATTCCTACCTTTGGCGTGGTGTGGAAGATAGGAGAGGGGTGCAAGCTCAAGTTTCGTCGTCGTCACTTGATCCAGACTCAAAATTACGAGATCCGTTGCCGATAACCCTCGTGTTTCTTCTAATGCGACGTACCAAAATACCATATTTTGCACATCGAATTTTTTCAAGTATTATATTGTATATCATCTATTTAATTTTAGTATCACCTATTTAATTAGTTTCGATTAAAAATGCAAGTTTTTTTCAGTGTGATTTACATATGTAATATTTCGATTTTTTAAATTTTTTATTAAGTTTTAAATATATTATATATAAAAAAATATCTTTTTGATAGGTTCTCCTGGCAGATAATGAAGGTTTGCGCAGCAGTGTTAGTCGGTTACAAGAGCAATTAGATACAACAAAGTCAAGTAACAAGGCCAAAAAGGGCGCTTTAGAACAACTAAATCAACGACTGGCTCAAAAGATTCAAGAACTCAAAGACATTCAGCATGAGATCTCTAATCTCTTGAACTCCTGATACTTGAATATATTGCATCATGTTATACTTCGATGCCCTTGGTCCCAAACCGTAGCTCCCAACCAAAAGAACATCCAATTAGGCCCTTACTGATGAAGCTTATCCTGCTAATTTCCTTGAGTTTGAGAACTTAACTGCTCTTAACTTTTTGTTCACTTTATTTTTGAGGTTCATTCTTCTATTTGACCTGCAAAAACCAAAGATGTTCGTTTTTTCATCGTTTTGGCATGTGAGCAAATCTTCAAACATCACAGTAACTTCTGTGTATGTATAAGTTCCTAAACAGAATCTCTAGACTCTGTAGTAACTACATTTTTATTAATTTTAGAAGCCATTTATTTTAATGTGTTAACTCTGAATCTCATTTTGGTTTTAAAGATATAATTTGCTTTCTAAAATAATTAATGGGTTTTTTTTACATGAATTTTTAAAAATTTATCTTGTTGTAGGAACTTTGCATTTTTGGCCAAGTTTCATCATAATTTAATTTCTCGGGAAAATCTGAACATTTTGCAGTGCATATAATTGATTTTTTATTCTTTTCAGAGCAGGTATTTGTAAAATTAAATGCTTATTTAAATGTATTTTCATAAATAGTTTCGGTTTGAGATAAAAAAAAAAATATTTCTTTTCTTCTTCTAATAATATGAGTATATTTGTTTCCTAACAAAAAGAACTGAGGATTAATATGCCTTTTTATTCAGGATTTAAAAAAGATCTGAGTATCCTATAAATAAAGTAATGTGTTTTGATCTGATGTAATTAACAAATACATACTGAATGTAGAATTTATTGTACGTAAGAATGTTATTTGTTTTTTACCTGCGATATGTGCTATATGTAAAATTCCCCTCTAGTTTGGCCTGGTAAGAGCAGTAAGCGGTCGGACTATGGGCTGTACCCCTACAAAGACTTCTGAAAGGGTATAAAAATGGAAGTCTGTTTCTGATAGTTATCATGGCCTTTTATAATGTTGAAGACTGTTTAAATGAATATAAACAAATTGCTGAAGAAATCTTTTGTTAAATGATACTTAGTATTTTAAAAGTTTGATCGATAGTGAAACATATTCCCATTCATTGGGTATGATAGTGATCCTTACTGTCCACGTGATAAAAATTTATGTAGTGTTTTTACAGATTATGAATAAAATTTCTAATATATTTATATCAATTCCTTTAGAGGTGCTCTCGATGAGAGCAGTGAAAAATATGTGGCAGCTATTCCACTTTAGGTTATATAGATGCTGAAGAATTATGTGATTTAGTATCACTTTTAAAATATCTACACCATCATGAACTTTACCTATATTTTCAATCAAATACTATCCAAATAAGTCTAATGAAATTTTCAAAGACATGAAATAATTTTTTGTAAAAAAAAAGAGGTTTTATTATGCTTTTTTGAATTTTGTTTTTCTTTCCTTAATGAATTTTGTCAAAATTAGGTTTTATTTCCATTGCAACATTTGAATGTTAAAACATTTTATTGTTATAAAAGAATCATTGTTTAAAAAATTTCATTATGCAGTTGTAGCTAGTTCTGTTTGTTGTTCCAGTCAAACCTGCATCTGTTGTAGATCATCTGCTTACTTTTTGTCACATTTTTCACATATTGCTTTGAAAGAACTTACATCTTCTGATACATTAGTGCATTTTGAAAAAGGAAAGAAGACATAAATAATTTGAAGTCGATATTGGCTCAAAACTGTTTGTGAATTAGAAGCTTTCTTTTTAATCAAAGTATATGTTTTTTTGTTCAATATTCAGAATTTGGCCAGCCATGATAAACATAGAGGACGCACATATGAATGTGTATGAATGCATAAAATATTTTGATTGGCTGATGTATTAAAACACTATAGCTAAGGATTGTTCCATGTGTTTTAGAATAGCATTACATCAGAGTGCCATTTGCAACAGAAAATAGTGGGGATCTGTTTTATGGTAATTTTCATCTTTCCTACAGTTACCCTTAGGTTATCATCGAGTCTGAAGAAGACGGTGCTCTCCAACTCACTGTGTGTTATTTCCTGCTGCAGATATATTGCACTGCCATTACAAATGACATTATTCTCATGTTTGTGCTAATAGATAGGTTACACTCTTAAAAACCAAAGTTCAATGTCTGTTTGTGATGATTAAATTCTTACAGAATTAGGTTGATCAGTTTTTACAGTGTTTCTTAGATTTTAATTGAAAGATTGTGGAAGCTAGTTGAAAGCTGATATAAACAGCAGTGAATCTCTTTTTCATCTGTTATATCTCATTTGTTATATTCTTTGTTATATTTTATAAAGAACAAATTTTCAATATCGGTTGTGAGTAGAACATCATTTAAACGACTGTAAATAAAAATGCCTGAAAGGAATCAACAGTATTATGAGGTTGATATGAGCCCTTATGGCACTTCAGTATGAGATTATGCCTCTTTTATTTTTAAGTATTGCTATGCCTGAGATGAATTATTGATACAATGATGAAAGATATGAGTATATATGAATATAAAATATAAATGAATTTGAATATATAGGCCTTTGGGCACATTTTATATGTAACAATATGATTTTAAAGCTAATTTTCTCTTGTGTGTACATTCAGTGTAATTTGAAATGAACTTTGCATACTGTTCAAAAGTATCTGTGTATTGTTTTACTTAACATAAATAATGAAGAAACTGTGAAATAGAATTTCTTTATCTAACTTGCTTTGTAGGTAAACTTTTTCTAATTATATATATATTATATAACTTGTAAATTTTTACTTGAAAATTACAGTATATATAATTTAAAATTATTAGTCATAAAAGTTATTTGATGCCTACGGATTATGTTAAGCTTCTAGTGTTATGAGAGTTTGCTGTTTTAGGAAAGGAAAGACAAAACAGTTGACATTCAAAAGATACATTTATAATATGATGTTAACTTCAGCAATCCTATAAAAATGCTATCTGATTAGAAGCTTTATTGTTAATTATCTGTACATTAAAATCTTAAATAATGTACCTTCCAATTTATGTATATGTTATTTATTTTTCAGTCTTTTATGAATTAACTGCATAATTTGATTTGTATTCATTATCTATCATTTCTTATTTACTGAATGCTCCTAAACAGAACATTGTAATATAAAGAAAAGCTAGCATTTCTCATAAAATTATTTGATATGTAAATTGTATTGCTTGATTTGTTAAAACATATATTTTCTGTATAATGAATTGCCATTTCTTTAAAAACTCAATGCAGAATAGTTCTATATTGTGAAAGATTTGTGGAAATATTGACTTGTCTCTTAAAAGTTTTGATTCTGCAGTTTTTTAGTATTGCATGAGTTGTATTAGAGCGAAATTAATATGCTTGTATTGAGCTCAGTGAGAACAGGCATCAATGGTATGTTTTCACTTTTTGTAGTTACAAAATGTAGTTATTGTTCAGAACAGCTGTTATTGAAAAAAAATTAAATTATTAAAACAGAAGTTTTCAGAATTGTTTAGTCTGTGTTAAATTACAAGAGTGAATTTAAATTAAATGCATTTTCCAGCTCTGCATGTCAAACTAACATTGTACTTGATTATTACTATCCTTACAAGTTCTTGACAAGTCTCCATTCTTTGACTCCTGCAACATTTTAGCATTTGCCTGTGCTTGACTTAAAATTAGATTAGTTAAGTCACCACATAATTGTTGTTAGATGAACTAAATTGTAAATTATTGAACTTTTATTTTTTAAAAATATCAAAATCATACATTTGTTTTCTTTTTATTGGTTTTTCGTCATGTTTATAATATGAGAAATATAAGAACTCGTCGTGGTCCATGTTCATTGGTGCATTATTTCTTGGGGAATAAAAAACATTCGCTCACACTTTCTACTACTACATTATTTAATTTTCCAAACATATTTTCATAAAATTTAAATATTGTTCAGAAATTTCCACATATAAGAAAAAGAATATCTAAAGGAAAAAAAACCTTGTTATGAATCTATCCATAATCATAAAATTAAAAAAATTAGTATTTCTGGTCAGGAACCATCATTATTAAATGAATTACAAGCTCTTGAAAATGTGAAATATTGTAATATCACAATAAATAATTCCTATATTAGTAATTTCCTGTATTTTATTTTAGTAATATTCTTAGGTTGTTTTTTTTTTTACTGGTCAGTAACATAACAATACCTTTATTTAATTAAATTGTTTTCTGATACTGAAGCTTACTTTCCTTTGTAACATAAGGTTTATATGAATACTTAAATTTTTGAAGATGCTGGCAAAATACGATTTCACTGCAGGCTATAGTCATACAGCATTGAAAATTAGACTTATGATAAAAAAAATTTTGTTTGTGCTCAGTTAATATTGCTGAGTGGTCACTTAATGCATAAAATATTTTGAGGATATTTGTATTATTTCTCAAAAATACAAACGTTTGATGCCACTCCAGGTTTAAAAAAAATCAAATGTTTTGCATCTTGTTAGAGTAATTATTGTTTCTGTTTATGCATTTTTTTTTTTTTTTTTTAAGTTTCAACATGTATAAAAAAGAAGTACATACGAAGATGTTTTTAATCAATTAACTGTTAGTAGATGCAACTTCTTGACGTATGTGATAAATTGTTTATTGTGTTAAGCGAAATTAGGAAATGTTGCTTCTATTACATGGTTTCCAATAAATTATGTTACATCTATTTGAGGGGTGATATAGTCTTTGCTTTTCATTGACATTTTCGAACTCCTAAAGAAGGTAAATTATTGCTAATATAAAAAAGAATTAAAATTAATAAATATTAAAACTGTTAAATTGCAAATATTATAAAAACATAGTAACATTAGACTATCTATAATTTAAAAATATAAGGTATTGAATGTAAAAAAGTCATTAGTTGTCACAAATATGTTTCCCATTAATCAATAATTCATATTTAATATGAAAATAATTAAAACATAAAAAACTGTAATTTAAAAAAAGTGTGATATATAAAAACTATTCAAGTCCTAAAAGTATATCTCAAGAGAATATAATTTAGAAATTAAAATCAAAAATGGAGGTAAAGTAATTCTTAACTATCTCAGACTTGTTACTGAGAAAATGTGTTTATACTAGTTTTACAGATCTGACACACCACACTTCAGAGTATTATATTAAACAAGATGGTATTAATCCAAAATAAATAAAAAAAAAAATCCGAATCAAAACAATACATAACCAAAGAAAAAAAGTAAGTATAAATAAAGAAAATAACTTCATTTAGTCCAAAATAAATTTAATGTAATCAATTAAAAATCTCTACTAATTTATACACTTAATTAAATAATTTTAACTTAAAAAGAATTATGAAACTTTTACCTCCTAAGCAAGCACAAATAATGTTCTAAAGCTTTCTTTCTATATGAAGCGATAATAGTTTTTATCTGGAAAGCGTTTTACTGCCCAATACATTTGATTTATTGATTATACAAATTTGAAAAAATATTTACTTAACTTATCCTGTCAATTTTAAAAATATTTATTCAAACCTTAATACTTAAAAAATTATTTAAAAAAAATTTTCCCAATAATAAATAAACATTTTTAAAAACAATTATAATTCAAAAAATTCGCTGGAAGAAAAATATATAAAACTAAATTGAAAGTTGGAGGCAAAGTTTTAAATTAAAATTATTTTTAAAAACATGAGCAAAATCAAGATTATTATTATAACTATAAGATTTTGTTAACGAATGTATGTTATAGATGTAAACTATTTCCAAAATTTTAAAGTAAATAATTATATATGTAAAATACAAATATATAACTTATACCAAAAACTATAGACCCCTCCCCTCCATATTTATATATCTATATACCCATGTACAATAGCACCTCCTTATAAGGGATACCCACATCGAAAAAGACATTTCATCCCTTAAATAAATGTGTCCCTTCTTTAAAGGGTACATACTAAAGAAGTGTAATTTAATTAGAAATTCAGGTTGTATCAAGCGTTAAATAATTGATGTATAAATAATTAACATAATCACTTTTTTTTTTTTTTTTTTTTTTTTTTTTTTTAAGTTTATGGGGGGAAAAAATATTCCTACTTAAAAAAAGTTTAGTTCTTGCAAAAATATATGAAAGGAACAATTGAGTTTTGCACACAGATTTTTTTTGAAAGTAATCCGTTACGCGGGTTTGTTTGAAACTCTAAGCATTGCAATAGTTTTTTTTTTTTTTTTTTTCATGGATATTCAAAGTAACTACTGTTGAGTCTTTCGTTGTCACCAACAATTATCATGATTTAAATTTTTTAAATTATGTGTGTATCTTTTAAAGCATCTATATAGTTTTTTATATACCCTTTTCATCAGGCTGTTCGTATTCCTCACTGCTTTCTTAGCTATTTTTGTTAAAACTCATATCATTCACTACAGTTGAAATAAAAGATTATATGTCGTCATTGGTGTCTTCTGTAAACAAATCTTCAACGATTTCTTAATTTATTATATGAACACTGTCACTGATTTTGACAAGTTCAACTAATTCGTCTTCATTCGTAGTATATTGAGTACGCTGAGGGCACTCGAAATCGGAATTTCCAAACCCACTCCTATTGAGAACTTTATTAAGAACTGGGTTTTGAATTCTATGAATGGAGAATATTTTGATTGTACTACAACTTGCTTTTTCCGAATGTATAGTTTCCCTACTGAAAAGCAATTTTCAAAAAAGATAATTATCTTTTCATTATATTGTTCCTTAGTCATGAAACTGTTTCACAGAGCACAAACTTGCCATTGAAATCTCAAAAGATTACTGACAAAGAGTATTTTTATTTTTGTTTATTTCTCTTCCTCTATCTTATTTTTGAAACCTCCATTCAGTGTCCCTTAGTAAGAGGTAAATCCCATAAGATTCCTATCCAAAGGGACCGGGATCAACAGAATTGTCCCTTAAATAGAGATGTCTCTTGCAGAAAGTACTATATATATATATATGAGGTGTTAAAATGAAAAGGTACGAATATGAAACGACACTATGGTATAAATAAAGTATACACCTTAGGCCTGAGCACAACAACGATCCCATTGATAAACGAGCCGAAGGATTCCTGTGGCCGTGACGAGACCCAATCCTTCACGTCATCCGAATGAAGCGCTTCCCTTTCGGATGTTTTTTCAGGGGACCAAACACATGGAAATCACAAGGCGACATGTTCGGGCGTTATGTCGGATGGTCAAGCTGCTTCCACTTGAACTTGTCCAGTTCCGCATGTGTGGCCCTTCGAGACGTGTGGGCGCGTGTTATCATGGATTATTTTTAAAAATGTGAGTGACCAGCTCCGGTCTTTTGTTCTTGATGGGCCTGCGTAGGCTTCGGAGTGTCTCAAAGTACATATTGGAGTTAATGGTTTTTCTGTGCTCAATGAAATTCAACAAGTAGCAGACCTTGGGCGACGAAAAAGACGGCGAGCAACACTTTGCCTGCTGACGCCACGGCTTTGAACTTTTTAGGGAGAGCTGATGGCGCATGCTTCCACTGCATGCTGTCCCGCTTTGTCTCTGGCTCAAAGTGATGACATCAGCTCTCATCACCTGTGACGATCCGCTCCAGGAAAGTGGAATCTTCATGATACATAAGCAGATGCTGAAGTGCTAGTCTCTTTTGCTGGTCGGCGAGCTGCTTCGGAATCCACTGCGCACACACCTTCCGATAACGCAACCTGTCGCGAACAATCATCCACACTGTTCCAACGTTGACATCCACCTTCACCGCCAACATTCGCAATGTTACACGCCGACCGTCCACCTTGTCGTGATGACTGTGTTTGCCTGGCCTGGTCTCGGGTCATCAACCAAACTCTTACGACTAGCACGAAAATGGGCACTCTATTTTCTCACTGACTTGTCGGACACACAGTCTTCCCCGTATACGGTCACCATCCGGCGATGAATAGCGGCCGGTTTAACACCTTCTACTGTCAGAAATCGGATAACGCCTCGCTGCTCCTCAGTCGTCGAATTTCGCATTGTGAGCGCCATCATGTTTTCACACATACTGCCGTGTCAATTGGACGGCGCTCTTTATAAGAGCCTCTGCTCTCTCCTGCGCATGTAGACGCCCACGCAAGCTCCAATCCACGCCGGAGACCAAATTCGCATCCCTGGATGTCTCGTTACGTTCTCCCATAGCGGCATAGGCAAACGGTTACGATTTTTTGTACCTTTTTTATTTGAACACCCCTTGTGTGTATATATATATATATTAATAGAATCAATAGGATAATGCAACTTGTGAAACATTTCTTATAATTATTTTTTTGCGAGAAAAACTTATTAAATTACTATTTCTGATAATATAATAATATAAACATAAGACATTTAAAGCTGTCTCATCATAAACATTGAAAATTTTATAATCTGTAATTTTCATTTGTGTGTTTTAAATATTCTGTTTCATATATATTATTATTAGTTTGAATTAGATTTAAATATGTAGGATAAAAAGATAAATTAGGTTTATCTTTAAAAGTCTTATTACAATTCAGAACAAGTAGGTCATCGATATCTTTATAAATAATAAAATTATTTCTATCAATATAATTTTATTCATTATAATGAAAATAAATATTCACCAAACTATTACGTGCAAATCTTCTTTTTAGAACACCCTTATTTTGTTTTAAAAAAATATCGTTATATGTTAAACATAATTCTCTAAAAATACAATATTAACTAAAGATTAAAATTTATCATAAGAAATAAATTCATTAATATCATAGCTTTTATAAATAATTAGTAGTACTGTCACTAGATCACTTTGTGCGACGAATTAAAGAAGTCATCAAAATCATAACTTTGTATGGAAGATAATTCCTTGTCTTTTATATTCTTATCAATATCTAAACTATTTCTTAAGATAGCAATTTTATTAAATTTGTCAACTGTAATTTGTAAATTTTTTTGTAAAAATTTACCTGTTTTTTAGTGTAAATATGATATCCATTAAAGACAGTTCTAAATTTAATGGGTTATTTATAAAATTCTGGAGTTATAAAGATATGAGGGAATTTAATTTTATTTATTTGTTATCTAATTTTTTATATAGATATCTAATTCTGTTATTAATTTCTAGGTCACTAAAATTATTTTCTAAATAAGAATTATTCACTTCTAGCTGTTCATGTATAATTAAATTATAGTAATGTTTGCAAATAATTACATAATTACTTGGAACTTTGTCAACATAACAATAAAGTCTTTTTGTGCAGCTTTAATTTGTTTTTTAATGTGATGTATTTGAATCCCTTCTTTAGCTTTAAAAATTATATCATTAATATCTTTAAAGATATAGTACATATACTCATTGAATGCCACTACAGGTAAACTATATTTAATTACAAGATGATGAATAAAATTATTAATCTCATTTAAAATATTTCTCTTTATGAAATGATTATTATTAAAGATTACAATCCTGAAACATGTACCCATATTCATTATTTCTCGCAAGAATTTATCCTTTACTATGTCCAAATATCCAATAATGATATGCTTGTGAACTTTATTAATAAAATCCTTATATTCTGTACAATTATATTTTAGTCCATTTTTCATATCTTTAACGTTATTATAATTAAAAATAAATCTACTCATTTTGTGTTATATTTATAAACTTTTTAATTGGAAGAAATTTCATACGTTTTTTTCAAATATATCATTAAAATTAATCCCATTAAAAGAATCATTCATAAAACTTAAAGTACAAAATTCAATACTATTATTTTCTCGTTATTATTATCTTTGGTTTTTTTTTTATACTTATTTATCAGGTAGTTAGTAATATCTTTAATAATATGTGAACATTGGCTATTGATTTTCTTGTCTATAGATAAGAGGACTTTTTAAAATGTTTATTACTTTTTCCTTTAAACCAAAAATAAAGTATTTAATAATATAATTTTAAAAATTATTATTTAATTCACAAATCTTATTTAATATTTTTTATTTCTATATTTTCTTTTATATCTACGACTCTTTATTTTTTTTTATGTTTAACTTCTTTATTTTTAGTATTCTTATAATTTTTGTAAAAAGCGTTTTTATTACGAGGGTCGTTCAATCAGTCCTTAGAAAATCCATAAGATTTCGATCGTAGCATCGAAAATGTTTTTAGTAAATATCATGACTCACTAGACAGCTGTCTTAAGACTCAATTACTCATTTTCGTGATCATGAAGAATTTCGCACCTCAAAAATTCTTCGTCGTAATTTTTCTAGAAGATGAGACCATTCTCGCCTTCTTTAGAGATAATTCACCGTAAGCAACCCATTGCTCTTATTCTTGTTTTATTTTTGATGTATAATTTTGAAACCTGGCCTCATCGATGATGATAATTCGACGTGGCAGCAATCAAATTTTGATTTGGCATTAAAAAATTACCAAATCGAAACAAACTTATGAATCATTGTTAAATTTGTTTCGGCCTTTTTCAACAGATGGCAGAACCCAATGGTAACAATATCATCTGGCTTCAAATGCAAGTACTTTTTGAACCACCCACGCATCATTTTGATATATAAATACACTCTATAACAAAAAAAAAAAAAAAAAAAAAAAAAACACCAAGAAGGAGTTCTCCGATGGAGACAAAAAATGGTGGATAGGAAAATTATGTACAGAATAGGAATGATCGAAAATTTCAAAAAAATTGAAGGATTTATTTCAGAGTTACAAAGTAACGAGCTCAGTAAGGTGTTGACCCACCTCTAGCCTGGATGCAAAATGCCACACGATGTGGCATAGAGTGATAAAGCTCCTTTATGATGGTCTCCTGCGGTATTTCTTGCCAAATTTGCTCCAATTATCGGGCTAGGTCATCAACATTCCCTGGAAGATGGAGTCACTTTCCTATCATATCTCAGACATGCTCGATTGAAGAGAGATCTGGTTGGTCAAGGATTTGTTTTACAAGCTGTAAGACAGTTCATAGCAACACGTGCCATATGGAGTGTGGCATTATCTTGCTGAAAAATAAGGCCAGGATACTGCAAAAGGAACGGTAGCAAAACAGGTCTCAGAATGTCGTCGGCGTACCGTTGTGCTATAAGCGTGTCTCTAATGACGACCAAAGGGATCCGGCTATCTAGGGAAATGGCACCCCAGACCACAACTCCTGGTAGAGGTCCTGTGTGGCATGCAATAGTGAAAGGAGGATCTGCACGCTTCCCTGGGCTTCTCCAGATGTCTTGGCCGCGGTAGCTTAGTGGTCATGGTTTCGGAATCGTGACCTGTGTTTTCGTTCAGTTGCGGGTTCGATCCTTGGCTACCAAAGACCCGCCGTGTAGCCGGGGCTGATGCACGTTAAATCTGTTGGGGCCCAAAGTCCTCCCTTGGCATGGTGGGAAAGTTAGGAAAGGGGGTGCCAGCTCAGGTGTCGTCCTAGTCACTTGACCGTGATTCAAAATTACGAGGTCCGTCGCCAATAGATCTCGTGTTGCTTCTAGTGCGATGTTAATAAAAACTAAACTAAAACTCCAGAAGTCTTCGATGATCGTCAGGACACAGTTGGAAGCGGGATTCGTCATTAAACACTATACATCCCCAGTCAGTATCATTCCAACCTGATCGAGCCACTGTAATCTGGCTCAACAGTGTGCAGGCGTGAGTGGCAGGTGGCGTAAGGGTCGGTACGAGCGTATATTTCGCTCTATCAGCCGTCTGTGAACGGTCATGATTGACACTCGTGTGCGGTTACATGTCTGATGGTTGATAACGATGAATCAGGTGCTGTGACAGCTGATCTGACAACCACTCTGTCCTCCCGATCTGTTATGGCCGACCGCTACCATCATGACGCTGAAATTTGCCATTGTCCACCCATTCTTACCAGCATCTTCTAATCACCGCATCGCTTCGACCCATATGATGATAGATTCTCCGATTTGCCCAACCTGCCTCTTTCAATTCAATGATACGACCTCTTTCAAACTCTGACATTTTCTCGTAATGAGCTCGAATCCTGCGGAGAGGTATTTTTTTCAGTCGTTGAAAGGTATCATAAATCGCAATGCAACAGAAAATTTGACCACCTGTTTGAGAATCGCTTCTTATATACACCTGCTGAGTGCGCAGTTCCGATGCGCTGTAGCTCCCGCAATTCCTTCATTGGACACTAAATTTTAATCATTTACATGTTCGGTTCAAATGTCTTTGCATACGAAATTTTATTAAAATCGGGCAACTCCTTGATACGTCGTGTTTTTTTTTTTTTTTTTTTTTTTTTTTTTTTGTTATAGTGTGTGTGTGTATATATATATATATATATTAGAGTACCATTTATTCAATCCATAATGGTATACCGTATTATAAAATTTTATAAAAAAAAAGCTAAGTACTTTATTCTCATAAAGACTTTGGTAGCTTCTAAACCAGGGGTATCCAGTATTTTTGCTTCCCTGGACTGGACTGGAAGAAGACGAGTTGTTCGGAGTCGTTCAAAATGTATCCCAACTCTGAGACACTAACAGTATCTGATAAGCAGTATATAATATATGTATATTTGTTGATGAGGATAGTTAGTCATATAAGTCTAGAATAAACCAGCTAAACATTCTGAAGCTTGTTTCAACATTCAATAAACTATTTTACATATTTCTGTCTTTTCAAAAAATTTTGGTTCTTTTTGATTTGCCGAATTTTTGGGTTTTTCATTGAATATATGTATAGTTTCCATATTTAAGTATTTTATTGATTTTTATATTATAAAAGGTGCATCATAGAAACAGATTGACAGTGTTTTATGCATCTTGTATGACATTTTATATATAACACTTCATTATAAATTTTATAAAAATAAAGATTAGTTAGAAATCACAAATTTAATGTGATATTTTGCATTTAATTTTAGAAACTAATGCGTCAATATATGGTTTGATTGAAGTGTTGTAATTTTCCGGGAGTTCATCCGATATTCTGGTTCTAGTTTTACTCTAAGATTGCTTCACTTTCGAAAATAGTTGCTCATAAATGTGTGAGCTTCCGAGCAATGATGATATGAATAACGAATGATTGTGTTATGAGGGACATTTGTCTTCGAGCAGGTATTATTTACAGAAGTTCTATAAAGAAACTGTGTTAAATTTCTCTTTGTTGGATGTCAGATTGTGGCTCTATACATTCCATTTGAAAGTTCCCTGGCAACAGATCTATATTGACTATAAATGATATCGCAAAAGAAAAAATAAATAAAATTTTTAAAAATAGCATTTCTCTCCTCCCTAAAATCATGAAATCTATTTTCAAATGCTTTTGTCAAATTGCAAAGTAGGGCTTCGTATTTCCCCCTATTTTTATATTATGTTCGACCAACTTGTTGCAATGCAAAATATTGTATACATTTATTAAGATGTGTAGCATTTTCAATTTTATTGGAACACGTTTGTGGTTTGAAACATTCTCAGATAAGTTGTTTTTTACCTTGAAGGCGCTTGTTAAAATCATTTAAATGAGCAGTCAAATGTACCAAAAATACAGGGTTATTTAAAATAATTCACCCGATTTCGAAATTCCACATTTTCGAAAATAAGCGACGCTGGAGGATAGTCAATACATGAATGCAAAGGAAAAGTATGGAAGGGTGTTTTTTTTTTTCATACAAATGTTTGATAACTTCCTTTAGTCACACACGTATATATAAATTCATGCCAAACACGTCTCAGATGGCTTAAGTCCGGGAAAGCTTTTAAAACAGCTTTTGTGAGATAACTTCACGAAAAACATGCGAAGGCTTTTTCTTTTTCACAATTTATAACTTCCAAAGTTTTCCTTTGAATCCATGTGTTACTTATCATTCTATTTTGTTTATTTTTACAATTGGATGAATCTTTTTGAATAACTCTTTACTACATCTTCAAGTCAGTGGGGATCATCAGGTTCTGGTAACATTTTACTTGCAATATCAAAGACGATTTGATTTCATCAAGAACGTCTTAAAAGCTTTTTTAACATTTAGTCTTGTCTGATTCATCTCACCTCTATTAGGTATAAAATATCGCCGTTTTCACCATCCAAGCATTTAAAAAATTTCTGTGACTGACGATGATTCATTCTTCGAGCTTTAATAATATTTACAGTCATAACAACTATTTGCATAGCATGGTCCATTTTTGAAGTTTTTCCGCATATATATTATCTTTATGTATGCTGTAATGGTGCTTCATGAATTGACTAATTCCGACAACAATGGCATTGTCTTGTATTAATTTTACAACCCTTCTTTTTTTACCTATCATCGGTGTCGTACCATCCGTAACTACGTTAGGCATGCTGGCAAGAGACAAAGAAAATCATGTTGTTGTTTTTTTTTTCACTGCCTCATATGAATTTATTGATGATGTCGTATCTTTTAATGGTACTAAAGTAGCCATTTCTTCTATTACATTATAATCGTCAGTAGTACATCTAGTGTAAATGGCAATTTGAGCCATGTTATTGGCATCAGTACGCCCATTCGTCAAAGAATAAAATTTAAAACAGCGAACTTTTTACTTTTCGACAGATTATCCAAATTCGTTAGTTCTTCTGGTAACAGTTTGATGAGGCAAACTTATTTTAGACACGGCATCTTCTCTTATCATGGAAGGTTATATCAGCTACGTTTTCTATGTATTGCTTGATAAACTCATCATATAAAAATTGGTATGATTTTTTTGGCTATTAAATTTACAACTACATACTAGTTTTTACAAAAAAAAGTTATGTCTGAATCGTAACTTTTTTTTAAAAAAAAAAAAACTTTCGTTGAGAAATAAGACCTGTTTTTAATACCACTATTGTGTCTGTTTGACACTCTTCTTGATATGCTTCGAATTGGGCGACATGTTTTTGCGTATAATGCCTTTTCAATTAATGTTTTTTGAAGACGGGTACGAGAGCATGACAAACTAAGAAAAGTGATTCATTGTTCCTTTCAATAAAAAAGTTCTCTGTCCTTTTTTCATAGAATAATCTTCTTTCATCGATATGTTTTCTTTTTATTAAGGGATTTTGTTGAGACGTAGAGGCCGTGCTAAAATTTCAAAATGTTCTAACTATTTATTTGGTGAAGGTATAGAAAAGAATAATAACAAAAATAAAAATTAATATTTATTTTTATGAAAGAACAGGAAGAATATAAATAGTAAGGCTCAATAATGAATTAAAATATTTTTCCCTGCCATAAGCAAAAGATAAAAACCGATGCTCAATCCCTAATTCGTTTTCTCCTCTCAATTTACAGAAACGTTCACAATGTCAGTTAAACTGTCTTGTCGCATAACTGTTCTCAAACTATTAAAAAAAATGTACGACTGCGATCATAGTTCATTTGATTGCTACAGTAAAATGAATTATAGGGGTGTTAACTCTTACTAATTATTTTTAGTTCTTCAGAAGAATAAGGATAGTTTTAGACAGAATCAAATGAACAATCTGTCCTTTCCAATTAGTTCATCTCTAAGAGCCAAGAACACGCGCGTCAGTGGTCCGCCAGAAACCTGTTCTTTGGTGTTCAGAGTCGTTATCAGTTTCCCGTCGTCATTATTCCGTAATACTATGTTTTTCGCTGAGAGCAAATAAACGCAGACGATCCCCCCAATCCTGGAATATATCTTTAGAGATCACTTAAAAAGGGAACTTATTCTCTTTGTAAATGAGAAGCATAAGGCGGGTGAAACATCTAATTTTATTTAAAGTAAAATTTAATGTGTGATGCACAGTAGGAGAGGGGAAGCTATCGGAAAGAGGAAGTGTCAAAATGCAAATCCGCTGCCTTGCAAAACACGCCTGTATATAAAAAAAAAATTCTGGGAAAAGCGCTCGCCAATTATGAAAACGATTCTACGAATACGGTATGTTGGAACTAGATGAACGATGAAGGGTGAGAAAAAGAAAAAAAAAAAAAAAAAAAAAACTCAGAAAGAGCTAGAATATTTCGACAGCAGGTCTTCCCAACAGAAAGGTCCGAAATAGCTGATGTAGGTTTCAATTAGAAGAACGTTGAGGGAAAATGGGCCAAACTCTTTCACCTTCGGGTAAAAGAGCGAGACCCATTTTGCCTCAACGTTCTTTTAACTGAAACCTACCTCGCCTCGTTCTTCTAATGGAACCGCTCGTCTGCGCTTTGACCTTCGAAGTAAGTCCGAAGCAAATATTTGATGTAGGTCCGGATTGTTAAGTGAATAAGAAACGATTCCGAACATAAAAGATGCAGACGCTGGCCACTAAACGGACCTCCACCTGATGTTATCAATTTCTGGACACATGCATCACTGTGGATAAATCACCAACGTTAACTTGCTTATGGCTCAAGACAGTATCACAGGTTCCTACTAGGCATAAGAATTTGTATTATGTTCGTACATGAAGGAAGGATTTAACTCAAAAGAAGTAATATGGCACAAGGAGTCTTGAATAAATTTTTAAGGAGTTAATTTGTTTCGCTCCTCACTCCATACTTAGGCCTCATGCGGGTCGGACTTCCCTATTCTAAACGTTAAATTCAACTCAGTGGTAAAGTTAGTCCGTCAAGTGACATGAACTTGGGATTTGATAAGTGACCCACTATGCCACTGTTATATGAAGTTATTCTTATGAAAGCTTTCTCGCACTGTAGTAATTCAAACCATTATTTCTCAAACTTTTTTTAAATGTACTTCTGGGTCACAACTGAGATTTAATGTACCACACAGATAAAATGATTTTTAAAAAAACAATCGCATATGAATGTGTTATTTTAAGAAATTATAATGTGATTGATAGAACATTATCTTGTGAGATTGTTTCATAAACCACACATGTTACTTTGCTTTTAAGGAAAAAGGATAAACCGTTTAAATTTGCTTGAAAACAAAAATTGTTTATTTGAAACTATTGTACTGGTTTCAATGTTCTAATAAAAAGTTATAGTGATTTTTTTTCAGATTATTAACATTATAATAAAAAAAATATTTAAAATAAAACCAATTGACCATCCTTGAACAATATTCCAACAATGAATAGTTGTGATGCTTCTCAAGATTTATAAACGCTATGTAAAGCAAATTTATCGAAATTCAAGGACAAATAGTCGTGAATAGCCCTCGTGTTGCTTCTAGTGCGACGTTAATAAAACCAAACCAAATCATGGACAAATAATTATTTTTCGGAAGATGCCCAACATTCATTTAATGAAAAATAGATGTCAGCTAAATTTAATAAAGCTCTTAAAAAGCTAGACTTCGTTCTTTAAAATCTGATGATAGGGTAGCCAAATGAACTATTCTGAAGCAAGGATCATTTTTTTCCTCACTCCACTGATTATCCTAAATCTGACACACAATTCTGTTTGAATAACATCATATTTTAGGGATAAGTCTTATCCTAATCAATTTATTATGAACTTTGATGTTTTTTTTAAATATCTTTTGCCTTTAAAGTTACATATTTATCTAACTATCAAGAAAATGCCTGAAAAAATTATCAATTTATGCATTAATTAGAGCTTATTAATAAACATTAATTTACAGTGATGGTTATTATTATTTCATAAGGTTTTATTAAAGTTTCTTGTAATCATTCATATAAACCGTATTTTTTACCTCTATGTCTCATTCTTTTAATGGTGAGCGCCAAAACCTGGTTGTACTTTATCTTTATCGCATGATCACCAAACATTTTACTGTAATTGGGATAAGTTTAGAAGTTGTTTATTTTCCAACTAATTTGTTTCCGCATACACTTGAAAAGAAATTTAAATAATTTAATTAAACTCACTTGTATTAGAAATACGAAAATCATGCCATTTTAATAAGCAATGAAATATTAGATTTCCGACTTAAATCATCTTTAATACACAAAAATATTCAGAGAATTTCCGAGTAATTGTACATATATTATGCTATACATGAACATCATTTTATTCAGTGTAAATATTATACGAAAGAAATGTGAGAATATGTTTAGCTCAAATGTGTGGGTTTTTTCTTATAAAACCTTAAAACTCTAACTTTTTGCTCTTGCATCTACAAATAATTAGAAAAATTATACTCATGAAACCAATATCAGGGGAAAAAAGATGTCGATTATCGTCTGCGCGTAAGAAAATGAGAGGGAAACATATATAACCATTCTAACATATATAACCATTCTAAATTACAAATATCAAATTAATCTAAAAATCAAATAAAAATAGTATCCTAATATAAAAATATACAAAATATTGTAATGAAAAAAGGCCTTCAATTTACTGAAATATTATTATACGTTATAGTATAAATTCAATATAAATATAAACCATTAATTAAAAATAGTTGACTAAACCTCATATAAAGATATTAGGATTAAAAATAATAACTCAGTAATTAACAATTCCAGCAAGAGTAAAGTCAAAAAATGTCAGACCACTCAAAAGAGGAAGGTACAAAGAACGAGGTCTACAACAAGGTATACTTCATACTTAACTTTTCTTTGCCAAGAGCATATAAAATTATTCTGTAAATCTTGCTAGCCATCAAATTGTATCAAGAGTAATAGATGTAAAGAGTAATAAATATGTAATATTTTTTAAAAAAATCTATTACTTCCAAAGCTTTTAAATACTTAACACTGCATATGCAAACGAGAGATTGGTCATGGTCGCGGCCGGCGGTTTTCGTTGAGTAGTAGGTTTTAGGCTTAATGCCACTAAAGACTCGCCGTGTAGCCGGGGCTGATGCATGTTAAATCTGTCGAAGCCTAAAGTCTTCCCGTTGGTGTGATATGGAAGTTAGGACAGGGGATGCCAGCTCAGGTGTCGTCCTCGTCATTTGACCGAGGTTCAAAATTACGAGGTCCGTCACCAATAGCCCTCGTGTTGCCTCTAGTGCGACGCAAAGAAACTAACCAAACAACATACGAGAGATTGGAAGGGGAAGAAGAGAAATAAGAAAAAAAGTGGGGGGAGCTATAAAAGTTTTGAAATGTGTAGTCTCTATCAATAAATGCAAAAATGAACGAAAAAACGCTATGTACATTATTTGACATTACTTAGTTAGAATAAATATAAACTACGTTGGGTCCGATAAATCCATACAGGCAAAACGCAACTTTTTCAACAGGGTCGTTTCAACAGGTTTATACCCATAAATATTAATAAGATTTCAAATATAGCCTCTTAGATTGAATCTAGATATCAATGAATTTCAGTACTAAATCTCGACGAGTTACATTCAACGGTTTGTATTTCTATTGGAAGTAAACATACATTCATTTTAAACGAATTGAGAAAAAAGTTGTACTTAAATAAAATAAAAAATATTAAATAAATGAAAAATTTGAAAGATAATCTGAAAAGCTTATAAAATTTTGTTCAGATGAATTTTTCGAAATCAACTGAATTTTTTGACATGAAATGAATTTTTATTACCCCTTTATAAGCAATAAACCTTCCCAAACAAGCAAAAACTCATTTGATCAATGTTACTGGACTCTAATGAGAAAATTCAAACTCTTTAAGTAGTTAAACGTGTCTGTTTTATTGATTTACGAAAATAGCTGTTCCTTCATCTTTTTTTCTGAAATAGGAAGTATTTTCTGAGACTAATTTTTTAAGATGTTAAGAAACGTCTAATTTCTCTTTATTCTTTTTACTTAGTTGAATCAAAGAATTATTTTTTGCAGCATGAAATAAAAAGCAGTTTACTTAAAAACACATAAAAAAAGTAATATTAATTCACATTTGTAAAAATATCTTTTGAAATGAGCACCAGAACTGAAACAATACATAAAACCTTAGAATAATATGCGAGTCGCTCAGAAGTCAATGCGGTTAAGTGCAGAAAACAAAAATTAAGAAAATTTAAACCACTAATTTTTTAAATTTTTGGTTTACTTACTTGATTAGAAAAGTTAATAAATTATTTGTTCTAAGGGTAGGCTCTGTAACAAAACAAGCTAATGAACAGGATGTATAAATAAAAATGCGAGTATTTATTGGGACAATGGCAACAACTTAAAAATTTTAGAACTTGAACCTTTTTAGCAGCTGAAAAAGATAGGAAATATATGTAAAAATAAAATATGTATTTGTTGCCATAAGCTTTATGTTTATTCATCATAACAGATATTATCTTCGTCCGACTTATCTGAATCTAAATTTTAATCTCCTTGTGTCGTTTTTACTGTCCTGTCGTGTTTTATTAGAGATATATACTTTAATATTTTTTTAAAAAAATTGTTCTACCATTAGGATACAATAATTATTAATTTATATTTTTTTTTAAGATTGTTGTCCTACCTTTTTTTTTCTTGTCAGTAACATGAAAGGTATCATCCTCATCAAAAAAAAAAAGTTAATTAAAAGTTTATACCTTTACAATAAATCTTTTTTTTTTTTAATTTTAAAAAAAAATAATAAAAGTTTTTACAGTCATTAGAGAAAAATTACTAAGTGTTAAACACAATAATTTTCTCAAGCTCTTCGATGTAAAATTTTTATGTTTCAGCCAATGTTTAGATATTTCATATCAGAAGAAAACACGCACATAAAACTCACAAAAAATTGGCGTTTTTTTTTAAGTCTTTACCTTAAACTATTCCAAATAGCAGAAGAAACAGTTACACTTTTAATGAATTTGCTGTTTTTTTTAGTTTTCAAAACAAATATCAAAAGAAGAAAAATGATTTATTGGTTTTTTTCCCCCTAAAAAATTTTATGTAAAAATATATTGATAAAAAGTGGACTTATTCACAATGGCTTCTGAAATTATTATTTAACATATTCAGAAGGTTTTTAAAAATGGTTGTCCGACCTAGAAAAATCAAATCAGCGAATAAATCATTTTATAATTACGAAGAATATTATTTGTTCCATTAAAATTCACAAAATATAAAAAAATGGATTTATAATCTCATTGGATTCTAAATGCGATTCATTTATCAAAACTTCCTGGACAGCAATAAAAACATATCTGGAGATATTTCGATAAAAATTGATAAGTTTAGGCTCACTCACAAAAGAACGAAACAAATCGACAATAAATATGAATGCTTCATTCAATTTTTTACACAATATTGTCCCGAAAAACGATACAAATAAAATTCTAACAGATGACTCGTCTCGTAGCGCCATCTATTGAATAACGAGTAAATTATTATGTATTTATAAAAGCACTCGTTCAGAAGGCAGTCAAAATATCCCAAAGGCATCAAGTAAAGCTGCATTTTTTATTACCAGAAAATTTTAATAATTCTCAGAATTTTTATTTACAACTTTTGAGTATTCTTTTATAAATATTTCTTTTTCATATCGCTGTTCCTTGCGTTACTAAATGTCGATATAAATCGTGATGATATAGGTTAGCTTTACCGTAAAAAGTTAATTTTCCACACACCCTACAACAAATATGTGAATTTATTTGAAGCTTTTTTTTTTATTTATTTCAAATACTTTTTATAAAAAAAAAAAAAAAAAAAAAAAAAAAAAAAAAA
>BMAW01020302.1:555336-575917 GCA_019974015.1 Nephila pilipes
TTTTTTTTTTTTTTTTTTTTAAGTTTGTATATCATATTGTAAAACCATATCAAATTAAAATTTCATCCAACAGTAAACACAAATAAATTAAACGGAAACAATAAAAAAATGAATACTTCCTAACACAATTGTACTGATAAGTTCAATGGCAAATCATGTTTATTTTTTTAAAAAGTTCACAACGTTACTTTCTTTTAAACTGCGAAAGCCTAGGGATTATAGCCACGAATTCGTGACAGACATCGTTTCTTTCGAGTCGTGGGTTCGAGTCCTGAGGCCACTAAAGACCCATTGTGTCGCGAGGCTGATGCATGTTGAATCTCCAAGTCTTCCAGTTAGCGTGGCGTAGAAGTTTGGAGAGGGTGGTGCCAGCTCAGGTATCGTCCTCATAACTTGACCGAGGTTTAAAATTATGAAGTCCACCACGAACTCCCCCATGTTACTTCTGAGTGCGCCGTTAATTAACAATCAAACAATCTGTTTATATAAAAGTGAGAATAATTATCAAAAATATACATCGACAAAAACTAGAATTTGTCATTTAGATAAAAAAAAAAAAAATAACTTTGGAATTTCGATGCAAAAAGAAGATATGATCATATAAGAACATTTCTTTTTTTCCCCTATCAGCTATGTAATGAACACTTAATAGGTACAATGCAAAGAAGTTCCCTATTGTGCCTAGTTTCTAGTTGATATTCTTCATAAATCCTGATTTTTATGCATTATAAATATTTAAAAAAAAATCCATGTAAATTGACCAGAAAGGAATTAACTGAATCCATAATTGAGTAATTTCTTTTGTTAGTCTTTTTAGTCTTACATTTACCCACCTAAAAATTATTTATACTTCCATCAGAAAGAAAGTTTCAACAAACACATTTTTAGATAACAAATGCAATTAGGAAAAGATAAAATAAAAGATTTAAGTAATTCGTCGAATATTTAAAACGTCATAAACAATTATTTAGTCTAACTTTTATAAAATTGTACATATAATTTTGGAAAAAATTAAATTACCTTGCTTTGTTTAGGTATCCGATCACGTTCGAAATTGAGATTTTGAAAAAAAAAAAAAAAAAAAAAAAATAAAAAAACTAAAAAAAAAAAGGAAATTAAAGTTTTCCCCCCCCCCACTTCATATTTAGTGTCTCTCTGAATGAGAATATACATACAAAATTCTTTTAAAATTTGTATCACAATAATTTTTTAATACAAATCATTTCTCTTTTTTTTTTAAATTAGAAAAAAATAAAACATTTTCCAAATATTTTCCTTTCAGAAAAAATTCTTAACATTGTTATTTAGCATATGTATAGGTATGACTACAGCACAAAACCTGTTCTAAGATTTTTGAATAATTTACAATATTTTCAAAGTTATTGTCAATCGAAATAACTACATATGTTTTTTTTTTAAAGTTTCTCCATTATGCTGCATTAAAATGTGAATAAATACTCTTATAAAATATATATTACAAAAATTTTAGTTCAGGCTCTCAAGAATAATATGAAAAATATTTTTATCAAACTATATATATATATATAAGATTTTGAGTTATCATTTCTTAAAAATTGTGATTGTTCTAAAAATTCAAAAAATTAACCCGCAGATGAACTTAAACGGGAAAACTTACTTAAGAAACAAAGTTATACCTAGCAAATACACTCACCCCGCACACTATTATAAATCCTACCTTCTTCTTCCCTTTCTTTTAAAAATTTAATTTTCTTGCTGCAATTTTTTCTAAAGATAATGAATATAGTTTGGAATAAAATCAAAGTTCTTAAAGGCTTCTACTGTATGCTGCCCATTAATCACACCTAATGTGTGTAATACTCTATATTACTCTCTAATAACCATCAGAAAATGTATTACAGATATATATGCCTCCTGAGCAAATGTTTCATGGTCAACAAAGTCATCTTTTGGGATTATTTTCCACAAACAATCATTGAAATATTCATTGGAATTTTCCTTCAGCCATGGAAATGTTTTTTTTTTTTTTTTTTTTTTTCCAATACATTTTGATCGAGTAAATCAAAGTATGTTGCCTTTGGAACTAACAATAATTTTAAGGATACTTTTACCTTTTTCATTTATTTATGCTCCACAAATAATATGTTAATATTTACACCAACTAAATTGCTCTTTCAGGAACCGGCCATGCATTAGCAGATCTACTCCTGAACAGCTGTTATAAAATACTGCTATTACAGTACTTTGCATTCCGGGCAAATCATTATGTAGTTTATTAATAAATTTGTGTTGTCTCTCGTGCTTAAAACCCACCCGCAGAGGGCTTTTTTTTTTTTTTTTTTTTTTTTGGTAAAGGGTTAGTAGTCACACAATCCCCTCGGATCAGATCAGACTAATCTCCGATCGGAATTCACGTAAGCGAGTTGATACTTGAAGTTGTGAATCACGGGCTGATTGAGAGCTAACGGTGATCTGCTCTGATCACCAAGGTAACGTAAAAAGGAACTGAAGTGAATGAATAAAGGAATATTGTTATTAAAAACAATATTCCTTTAATCATGAACAAATATGAATTTTAAGTGAAAGTAAACTAAGTTAATAGCTAAGTAAGCTACTGTAAGGAATGAGAGTTTGTAAGAAACAAGGTGATATGATTTATGAGTCCTAAAAGTATAAAAGTTAAGTTATAAGTGAAAAAGAAAAGTAGTCTAGTGAAAAGATGTAAAGTAACGAGAACTTACAGTAAAAAAATAAGAAAAAGAGAAAAAGTTTTCTTTTTCTTTCCTTCTTTCTTTACTTTTTAAAACATTTTTCTGAATTTCACTTTGTGTGTGTGTGTCATCAAATTTTCGATCGTTAATTTAACCAACTTCCCATTAAGCTAGAGCTCTGGAACTTTGGGAATCGTTCTTATTCGCCTAACAATGCAATATTTAGACATTTGCGACAAGTTTTAACTAATATTTCAATATATTTTTTTTTAGAAACGTAATTTGTGTAGTAACCGGGCGCCATCTATGGGAGATATATTGAGTTTCGCAGAGAGAGTGATCTTAAAGACGAGAGAGATATAAGGTTTTTTACAAAGTTTTAACTAATATTTAAATAATTTTTAATAAACTTTGCCACCATATAAAAACGTTGTTTTAAAAAACGTTTTTTTTTTTATGGTTTTTTAATACTTTTGAGTGAGTTTTTCTTTTCCTCCTCCTCCTTACCGATATGTTTTTAGTTTGTGCAGGTGGGTTTCTACTCTTTTCTGAATGTGCCCAATTCATTCATACTTAGTGATGCTGTTTTTTCCATGTACGTTTTTAATGGCTTAATTCCATTGTTAGTCACGATCATCGTAAAGCGATGAATACTTCAATTGTTTCGAATGGCAAGAACGTTCGACAATATGATATACACCTACAGATGCTTGCTAGATGATGAGCTAAAATGATTTTGAGAACAAATGTAATAAGGGAATTTAATATCTTGTTTCAAGCACATGTAAGACAATTCTTTGATGTAATTTCTGTCATCAACTCTATCAACTTTCTATATCAACAACTTTATCTATCAACAGCTTTCACTATCAACAATTTTAATAATCCAATAAATAAAGCTGTTGCTCATTAATGATGTTACTTAAGCTGCTCATTTAATAATGCTGGCTTCTAAGTTGTCAAATGCAATCACAAGATACCCCACGGATTGTCAAATCCTCTTCATCCTCATTCAGTTCTTTTAATCCAGAAGCCGCAGTATTCATGGAGTAATATGCATTAGTTGAAGCAACTTTTAATAACTTTTTCCAAATTCTGAAAGCTGAATTTTCGATAAGCTTGACACATATCTAATGCAACTTTCAGCTTTTTCGAAGCATTGTGGCTTTTTCCTATCAATCACATATCTAGTACAAACTGAATATTGATCTAGTTCATTTAGTTTCATTTTTAGTTGATATAAAGCTATGAACAGAGCTGCAGTTTGTGCATTGACTCTTACAGACCGAAACTGTACTCTTTCTTACGTTCTAAACATTGCGATAAACATAATATGCAACTAATAATTTTAAGGATACTTGAAAGTAATTCTATATCTTAAATTTTATTAGCAAGTGTATTACTTTCCTTGTATATAGAAGCTTTTCTTTATTATTTTTTTCATGGTTTCAGTTTTAAGTTCATTGGTTGTGCCGACTGTTTCAATTTTCTTACAAGTAAAACGATATTTTCTATTTTTATACTGCCATTTATTTACGAAATATCCATGATTCAAATACAAAATATTAAGCTTAAAAACTATTACAGAATTTAAATAGTTAATTCAATCAAAAATAAAATAATAATTAAAACAAAAATTGAACACAATTCAAACGATGTAGCTCAGGAAAATAGTAAGCGATGTCTAATATTGTCATTAATATTTCGGAAATTTTGCTACTAAATGTGACCAGATTAGACTTAAAAATAATAAGATTTAATTTGTGAAATACTACCATATTTCTTCTGATGAATCTTAAGATATTTAAGTTTTTTTGAAAAAAATATAAGCATAAGTATTTTTAAAAATAGTAGGAAACAAAATGAATAATTGCGAGAAAACGTTAACTTCTGGTTTTGAAATAATGATCACTGTGTATTTTTAATTTTTTTTTTTTTTTTTTTTTTTTTTTTTTAGAACGTCTGACATTAAAATGCTTATAAATCATTTTCATGTATCGTAGCTACAAATGGAAGGTAGCTATAGAAAAAGAAAACTCCAAATATTAAATGAATGAATTTTAAAAAAATCGCTATTTTTTTTTATCCTCTCTAATTCGAAATTTCAACGTAGTCAGATATATGCCTTAAAAATGAATCTGTTGCATCCATATTTTAAGATTACTTATCGATTTTTATCCACCACAGACACACTTAAGACTAAGAAAAAGACCCAAGTTTTCTCAAAAAGGGTATAATCCAATTAGAATGAATTAAAATTCCTTTACTTATTTGGTCCCCAAAATATTTATTTAACTGATTATGACTAAATTTGAAGTGATGGAGTTTCTGATTCAATAAGAAACCTTTTAAAATGTGTTGGGCAAAACAGTAGGTTGAAACTTTTTATAAGTATCCTCTTTTCATTTTTCACACACACACAGTTAAGTAACAAACTTAATAAATAATATATATTTTCTATTTAAATCTATTTTTCAATTAGTCTTATCAAAATTTTTTCCGCTTTAAGAATTCGTAATAAAATATTTTATTATAATGGTAATATTATATATCTAAAACTGATATCAATAAATAACATTTCAAGATTAAAGACAAATCATCAATTAAAGATTATATAAAGTCGATGAATCTTTTTTCATTATTATTACTTATAATTCCTATAAGAAAGTAATTTATATTGTTCAAAAATGTATGAGATGTGAATTACTCATTGAAAAATTGAAATCAAAATAATTATTCGGTTCTGTGTGATACATCCTTTTGTAAGCACGTTTTTCCTCATATTCAGTCATTATAATTTTCATTACATTTATACTTACATTTTTAATATTGGGTTAAAATTGGAAAAAATATTTTCGACTCAAATAACAATAATTAATTTAGCATTAGTTTAAAGCTTAAAAATGATTAATAACGTCTAGTATAGTAGAATTGATATTTTCGATAGACTACCGTAAATTATGGTCCCATCAAATCAGCAAAAAAAAAAAAAAACTATTTATACAGTTAGTCACACACAAATAAGTATTTGCTCTTTGCTATAGATTCAGGAGCATTCTCTGACCTAAATAAGCTACATTTGCTGCAAAATTTATCACATAATTTTATTCGTTTGGAAGATATTTAAGGCTATTTTAATCCCGCAATATTCTTTTTTCCTCTTCGACCATCTTTAAGGTCGTTTTCACTTTATGTAAAAAATAGGACCCAAACCCTGAATGCTTTTTAAGCTCGAAAAATATCTGACGATTATTTTTTATCTGAAAAGTATTATACCATGGGCTCTATCGCGTTTCACCCTGTAACTAACACTTTGAATACTTCGAATGAATTTGGTTGAATTGAAACCTCTCCCAATAAGTGAAACGTGACTCATGTAGATTAGATTAAAATTACTGACGTCTAATGAATAGAACTGAGGAGATACAGATGAAAGTAATGAAGCATTGAATACGAGAAAGTTGATAGTTTAATTAATGGTAGAGAAAGTGAGCTGAAATTGCCAATGTGAAACATCTGTATCACACCAATGACGAGTAAGGAACTTTAGGAAAGGACATAAAAAGGATTTACACAGAGTCAGTGAATCGGATCTACATCTATAAATCATCTTCGGACATGAACTCGATTCGTTCGACAAGATAAGTACTAAGTTATTATTGTATCAAACATTAGATCTGACGTGTATAGGGCCTTTTTCCACAGGTAGAGAAGGTCAGGGATTGAATTTTGATTATTCGTTGATCTGAATAAAATAGCTTAGTTATCATTGTGTGAGGCTTTCTATTCATTGATTTATAAATTAGTGACTATTTAAATAATAATTACAGCAGAAGGAAGAAATAATGGGGCGTGGCAGATTAATTTCTTTTTCTGATGTCACTGTAATATAGACACGTCCAAATCGAAAGACTAGTGTTATGAAAAAACACTTAGTTGCGACTGACTAATTGGGTCAGTAATAGTGTTTGAAAGCGGTATAGCATTGCTACACGGATTCTTAATTCACGCTATCATCTAATCCTATTTACATTCTTACGGTCATCAGAAGTATAGGTTCTTCGTTGATAACTTTCAATCTCTCTCACTCTCTCATATGAGGGGTTCCTCCAATATTTTAACTACTTACTCTCCTTTCTGCTGTAATCTTCCATCGCTCCCCCTTTTGCTATTCACTACACTTCTATTTATATAATAACTCCAATTTACAAAATAACTCCAGTTTACATAATTCACAAGTGGAGTTGTTAGCGATTCGACTGCTTATTAACATCGCACTAAGAAGCAACACTACGGCTGTTTGCAGCGGACCTCATGATTTGAGTCTCGGTCAAGCGACGAGACCGACACCTGAACAGGTACCTCCCTCTCGAAACTTCCATCCCACATCAAAGGAAGGACTTGGAACCTCGACCAGCTTTAACGAGCATCAGATTGAGTGGTTATAATCAGATAACGTTATAGAGATTCCTAAAAGACTTATTCAAGGGAAATAGGTTAGCCAAAGGCCAGAACCTTTTTTTAATGCATCACTCGTTTCTGTTTGTTATCAATCCTTTTTGTTTATTTGTGTCGCATCTCTATTACCCGAATCGTCTGTCATCTTAAATATTGGTCGAATCGCAATACTGAAGTTTTCAACTAAATTTCAAGTACATTTAAAGTAACTAAAATAGTCACAAAAAATAGTTCAAGAATGTAGTCAATTACTTTTCAAAGCCTTATTTATAATTTTTCTAAAATGGGGAATGTTCTACTAGTTCACTCTCCCTCCAAGTGGACACAAACAATTTCTACAAAATATCAAAGATTACTCTTACCTGGGTACGATGCGAGTTGATTCAAAATGGAAAAGCTTCGACCAAACAGTGTCGGGTCCTTGTCCCTATAGATCACACAGACACGCAAGTAACTCTGTACTAAGTCTTCATATACTTGCAATGTTTCTCCTGCTTCTATCTTTCTATATATCTGCGGACTTTCTCTGTCGCTTTTGAACAACTTGATTATATCTATTCGCTACATTTCTAAAGTTTACCTAATTTGTATAACTACATTTCATTTGGTTGGATGGGAGCTGGAAACTTGAGTATAAATTCGAAAATAAAACCAAAAGCTACTAAAGGGAAGTTTTTCAAATAATCCATGTGTTACAGTGTTTCAAATACACTCTATTTAAAAAAAAAAAACACGACGCACCAAGAAGGAGATGCCCGATTGTAATGAAATTACTTATGAAAAGGCATTTGGACCTGAAATACAAATGATTAAAATTTGGTGTCCAATGAATGAATAGCGGGAGCTACAGCACATCGGAACTGCGCACTCAGCAGGTGCATATAAAAAGAGATTCTCAATCTGATGGTCAAATTTTCTGTTGCATTGCGATTTAGGATATCTTTCAGCGACTGAAAGAAATGCCTCGCCGCTGGATTTTAGCTCATTACGAGCAACTGTCAGAATTCGAAAGAGGTCTTATCATTAGATTGAAAGAGGCAGGTTGGGCAAATAGGAGAATCTCTCATCATATGGGTCGAAGCGATGCGGTGATTAGAAGATGCTGGTAAGAATGGGTGGACAATGGCAGATTTCCGCGTCATGATGGTAGCGGTCGACCTAGGGCCACAGCACATCGGGAGGACATTGTCAGATCAGCTGTCACAGCGCCTGATTCCTCGTTATCAACCATCAGACGTGTGACCCGCACACGAGTGTCCATCATGACCGTTCACAGATGGCTGATAGAGCGAAATCTACGCTCATACCAACCGCTAGACCACCTGCCACTCACGTCTGCACACTGTTGAGCCAGATTACAATGGTGCTTGGCTCGATCAGGTTAAAATGATGCTGACTGGGGACGTACAGTGTTTCATGATGAATCCCGCTTCAAACTGTGTCCTGACGATCATCGAAGAGGTGTATGGAGACGCCCAGGGCAGTGTGCTGATCTTGCTTCCACTATTGCACGCCACACAGACCCTCAACCAGGAGTTATGATCAGGGTGATATTTCCCTTTATAGCCGGACCCCTTTGGTCGTTGTTAGAGACTCACTTACAACACAGCGGTACGTCGACGACATTCTGAGACCTGTTTTGCTACCATTCCTTTTGCAGTACCTTGGCCTTGTTTTTCAGCAAGATAATGCCAGATCCCATACGGCACGTGTTGATATGAACTGTCTTACAACTTGTAAAACAAATCCTTGACCAGCCAGATCTCTCTCCAATCGAGCATATCTGAGATATGATGGGAAAGCGACTCCATCTTCCTGGGAATGTTGATGACCTAGCCCGACAATTGGAGCAAATTTGGCAAGAAATACCGCAGGAGACCATCATAAAGGAGCTTTATCACTCTATGCCACATCGTGTGGCATTTTGCATCCAGGCTAGAGGTGGGACAACACCTTACTGAGTGCGTTACTTTGTAACCCTGAAATAAATCTTTCAATTTTTTTGAAATTTTCGATCCTTTCTTATTCTGTACATAATTTTCCTATCCGCCAATTTTTGTCTCCATCGGAAGACTCCTTTTTGGAATGTCGTTATTTTTTTTTTTTTTTGTTATAGAGTGTATATTCCGTATTTGTTCTCCTGTTCTTTGATCAAGGATCATTCGTGTCTATATAAGAAGAAAAAGGGTGCACATATTTGAAAATCGTAAATTATGCTATAAAAAGTATATAACTTTACTTACTGTTGGTTTGATTTAAATATTCTTGAAAAATTATAAAATAAATACTTTTTAATGTAATGCATTAATTCCCACCTATTTTTACAAAAATAATTAATTTAAATTAATTAGTGAAGATGATAATGAATTCTTTTTAATTTAAAGCATTTCTTGCAGATATTTAAATGAACGTTTCAAGTCTCAAAAATATTCTCATGTGAATTTCTTTTTTACTATCTTCTGATGCTACTTTACAACAATGTTTGATAAGAGAACTGTGTTTTGAGAGAGAACCGTGATATATGTAAAGGACCTTTATTATATAAGAAGTGTAGTGAATAGGATAGAGAGAAATCATCTCAAGACAACTTAAAAGAATTTCTTCAGTCAAGACCCATCCAACTTCAGAATAGAACCATCAGCCAATAGGATTCCAGCACAGCAATAGTCGATCAATCACAGCCCACCCTCCCGTATTCTATATTACAGAGAGACTATTTTCCCCAAAAGGCCAAGTCCTTAACTAAAAACTCTGATACGAGCTTGAAGGCCGCTTGCGCGGCCTAGACGCTCGAAGATAACGCAACTTGCGTGTGCGAGGATAGAGAGAGAGATGGAGAAATTAGAGATATTGATAGGAACATTATATTGTTTTGAGCAACTGTAAGGCTCAAAACAATACAGTGTTAAGGCTGATGAAATACAGTGAAAAGGCCAAGCCAGGTATATACTGAAGCGTAACTATATCCCTGAACCGATTTCACTATGGGGTAATGTTTGCGATTAGTATAAGTTCATTTTATGAATGAGACACAATGGGAAACATAGTAAGGTGTTTGTTAAGCAACATGTCACACGCTCCGCAACAGCGCCCTCTACTACAAGTATTTTGACAAAATCCCTAAATCGTGGATCCCATCACCAGAAGTTTACTCGAATCGGATCCCAGTGATTTGAAGTCGACTGTTTATAATTACCCAGACAAACAGAAATCTTCATGATAACGTTTAAACTATTAATTTATTTAATTTTTATAATTAATTAATTTATTACTCTGAGTAATTAATTTATTTTGATGAAGATATATTATCACTTGATTGAAACTCAAAATGTATAAGATCCGTTCTCCATTATTCATGTTATAATGCTAGACCGATGTTTGTTTAAACCAGAGGTGGCCAATCTTGTTTACCATGCACCAATTTTTTGATAAATGAGTTCAGATGGGCCATATAACTCGAGTACTTTTTATACCGCCTTGCGTTTATGTTAGGGGTTGGTAGACAGAAATAAAGATAGAATCTGTTTCGCTTAGGGGAGGAAAAGGAATAACTTAATCACGCAGTGAAATTAATTAATTAATACCAGTTCGATGAAGCATCAGTTTATAATAGTCAGGAATGATCTCCTGAGTGACAGAACTTTGCAAACTTGGCAATGTATTTAGTTATCGCTTCAGGATGGTACTGTAACTGCTAAAGAGTCTCGTTTGGTGAAGCTAACTCTGGGCTACAGTTATTGGCACTGAGAGCGAGATCAGCTTGGATCTGTCTGTTCTTTCTGCTTACTTAAAGGAGTCCTGGCCCTGGAGTATGTTTGATAATCTTTTTAAAAGAAGTATGTTTATATATAGACATAATTAACTTTTAAATGATTTAATTATTGTATGTAAAACAATATCTATTACAGCACATAAACATTAATTACCATTCATGAAACTATTGAGCCTGTTTGAATTTAACTAGTCTCTTAATGTTTGGGGTGATAAATTTATTGCTAAGACAACAAAGATTTTTTAAAAATTTGAATCATTAATTTGCGATCTTGTTTTGCTTTTATTCAATTTCACTGATGAAAATGCTTGTTCACATCTGTTTGTCGTTCTAAAGCAATAAACATAATTTTTCCACATTTTCTTAGCTCTGGATAATGTTCACATGGTAATGAACGTCAGATATTAATTACATCAGAAGTGTTATGTTCTGGAAAAAAAACTCATCGAATTTTATTTTTAAGAATGAATTTGTTTTTAAATCAATCAGTTCCGTTTGTATGTTATTATGCATCTGCATTATGCTTTGTTTGCTAATCGAAAGAGGGCTTTTAAAGTAAAGAATACAGTTTTCTTCGTTAGCAAAATCCCGAGAACGACTAACAAATGTCTCTCGCAATATCTTGATTTTTTTTTCAATACATTTGATGAAATTCCTATTATTCAACTCGACGATGGATCATTCAGGGCTGACTGAAGCGACACTTGTAATTATCCAATGCGCCACGGTTTGCCCACCCCTGGTTCAAACCAAATCATGGATTTAGACTCTCAATGCAAATTATTAAAAAATATTATTAAAAATTATGATACACAAAGGCAAGAGGTTTGAATTGCGTGTCTCTCAAAGACAGACAAAGCAAATTTTTAAAGGGCAAACAAAGGAGTGAACGTCTCAAAACCTCTCTTAAGTTAACCTGTTACAAGCTTTTATTGAGCTTATTCTGTTCATATGTATGTATGTAAAAAAGATGTCTTCCTAGTTCGAAATTTGTTCCCGAATTTTAACCCACTCCCTATCATCCGATCGAGCTGAAATTTTACATACACACACAACTCCGATGACAGTACGATACCATGGTATGCTCAAGCTGTGACGTACTTAGGACCACCTTGGGTTCGGGCCCTGCGCTTAACAACACCCAAATGAGTTGAAATTTTGCACACATGTATAATTCATATAACTACTTTTAATCTTAAAAATAATTAAATAAATTTAGTAAAAACATTTTTAAATCAAGCTTTTATTTAAATATAGACTAAAAGGTATAAAAATAACTTTTTAATTGTAAAATAATATACCTTTTATAATATAGCTTGAGGCATTGAAACTTCTTTTGATCTCATATATAAGTAAGCAGTTAGGGTACTTAATTTATCGGTAAAACACCTTATTTATAAATTACCTAGGTATTTTAGTTAAGCGTCTCAGGTTTTTAAAATTAGATATTATTTTACATTAAAAAAATTATTTTTATAGTTTTAATTTATTTTTAAATAGCAGCTTAGTTAAAAATGTTTTTTTTTTTACTTAGATTTATTTTAATGCCAAATGGAGTTTTAGTTTTACGTGTTAAAATGGATAGTGGTCGCTAAAGACGAATGATAATAGTCCCGAGTTCATTACTAATAAGATTCCATACAAGACGTAGTTCAAATCTTATTTCCACTAAAGATTTGTCAAAGAGAATGATAGGAGCTGCTGTATGTTAAATGGTACTGAGTATGAAAGTTCAACTGTCGCGCTAGTATGTGAAGAAGCTAGGTGAAGATAATAGCTCACCTAGGTGTCATTCTCGTCACTCCCTCGTGGCTCAGAATTACCAGATCCTTTGTAAGTATTCCTCATGTAGTTTTTATGGTCATGTCGGCGTTGTTTCAGTCGAGCTGTGGACTCAAACTCTGATGCTGTTACTTTCTTGTAGAGAGGATGATACACGTTAAACCTGTCGGGGTTTTTAGTCTTTACGTTGGTTTAGTATGGAATCTGGGATAGCCTAGTGCCAGCTCGGGTGTCCTCCTCGTCACTTGACTGAAGTTCCAAATTACGCAGTCCAGCGCCAATAGCCCTCGTGTTGCTTCCTAGTGTGACGTTAATACACAATCAATCAATTCATCGTGCAGCTTTTAACGTGATATTAATACAAATCCACTCACAATCAGTTTTAATTGACAAATAACTTATTTATTATTTCTGAATTATAAAGACAAGAATGGTAAATGGATATCGGTTTTAATAACAAACATTTCTATTAATGTCAAGATAATACGTATATATTTCTGCTTGAAATTGTGTTCTACATATGGATCCTGTTTTTTAACCCTCCATAGGGTCATTTTTTTCTGGTAATGGTATATTTAAATACTTTTGGGATTAAGATTGATTTAAGAAAATAAATTCGTTTATAGCGTATTCAATTAAATTAATATAATTTTTGAGACCTTTAGAAGGAGTATCATTCCATGAAACGAAGTATTATCCCACCGAAGTACCATTCAGCGAAGTATCATCTCACGCTAAAGTTCTTTGTTTAAAAACTGATGGAATTGGCGTTACGTATACTTCCCACGGCCTTATAAAGAGTTAATATTAGTAGAAGATTGTTTTAAATTATCTGCATGCATTCCATCAACAATTTTTGAAACTCATTGATCTGGACAATGTAAAATAAAGGATTGAAAATATCATTGTACAAAAATATTGTTTACGGATATCATGCTTTTAATGCAATAGCAAAGACTAGAAATTTGTAAGCATCTTTTCATGAAAGAATAATGAAATGATTATAAACTTTATCACAATGATGAATAGATTCAATAAATAATAGAGCAATTCTCTGTCATTGCTTGTGGCTGCGGTAGCTTAGTTGTCATAGTCGTGGACTCGCGTACGGCGTTGTTTTCGACGAGCCGTGGGTTCAAACCTTGATGCCCTCGAAGACCCGCTGTGTTAAAAGGCTGAACTGGTCGAGGTCCCAAGTCCTCCAATTGGCGTTGTGTGGAAGTTTGGAGAGGGGAGTGCCAACTCAGGCGTCGTCTTCGTCACTTGATCGAGGTTCAAAATTATGAAGTCCGACGCCAGTGTTGCTTTTCGGAGAGATGTTAATAAATAATCATATCACACTCTTTCATTGCTTGAGAAAATAATTTCGCTTGCGCATCACTTATGAAAAAAACAATGTTTCAAAAATAGGGAAGATTTATAATATAATATTACTCTTTGAGCTGGGTTTTTTTCCAGCAATACTGAGAGTGTAATGTGGGAGTAACTTTCCCATTCTCTGATAATTAAATGCTCAAATTTTTTTCAGATATTTACATATATATTATTAATTTGCATATTATATTTCAAACAGATACTTGATGAATAATACATTTTGGAAAATTAGTGATTGTTAAATTTAAAAAATAATTTCAAAAATGTTCTTACCTTTTACACATCCGATTTAACTGATTTGATAACTGTGAACTAGAGATCCATTTAAGAAATATATTTCGTATAGATCAACTATAACATTATTCCACGATTTGAATTCAGTAATCTACTTCCTATAATATCATAATAATAATATATCGAACTGTTGACAGTCCTTTAGTTACAACGCCGTTCTGGTCAGTTTTTCGAAGGTAGTGAGAAAATACTGCTATGCATCTCTTCCATAAACTACGACTATATTGTTTTACTGGGTGAAAGACAAAAAAAAACTGATGCATAATGAACTTTTTTCCCATTGTTTATAAAATAATAATCCATAAATTACATTTTAGTGAGCCCGCAAACGTAATTTAAGCCATCTTGTCTCAATTATATACAATTAGTTCCAAAATGCTGCATTCTTTTCCCTCTCTCTTTTGGAACTTTTATTTTTGTATTGAGCATACAAATATAGGAATAAACAGCAATTTTAACGCAAGAAATTGTTTTTAAACCCTGAAAAAAATTTAGAGGACATAAATAATGCATTTCATAAAAATAATATAATTATCATAAGCTGTCAAGGTTTGGGATTGAGGCAAGATGCCCATAATGTGAAAAAAAATATCTATACACCCTCCAAAAAATAGTATGATATTAATTTCAATATTCTTTTCCAACAAATTGAGGTGATACTTTTCCCCCTCAATTTGCTGGAAAAGAATATTGAATATATTGTATTTATTTATACTGTAAAAAATTATTTTCATCTGAATTTTGAATATATGAATATTGAAATGTTTTTAATTATACTGTAAAAAAATTATTTTCATCAAAATAAAATATTAACATGCATAAACACCAAAATCTTTTTACATGAAATTAAAATATTTTTTTTTTGCTTCTAATATAATCCAATGTTTTTGCCTTCGATCACAGATTTATTGTCGGAAAAAAAGCGTAATATCGCCTAGAAAAATTCTTTTCTTTCAGCATTTGTGATAGTTTATTAATGTCGCACTGAGAAGCCTCTCGAAGGATGTTGGTGACGAACCTTGTAATTTTGATCCGCGATCAAAAGTAAGGAGGATGATACCTGATCTGTCGCCTCCCTCTGCAAATTTCAAAGTACCTGTTTTAAGTATTGATTAGATTGGTAAAAGAAAAAGACAAGTTCTTATATGATTTTGTTATATTTTCTTTTTGTATTGAAATCCAAAAAGCAATTATTTATCTAAATGGGGGAGGGGGTAATATTAGTACTAGTCGATGTGTATTTCCAACAGTTACTTCAAAATCACTCACCTTTATATGAAAAAATTAATTGATTGTTTCTTTTCTTATCGCACTCAAAAACATTAGGGCTATTCATAAATTTGAATCTCAATCAAATTATGGGACGACACCTGAGCTGACACCTCCCTCTCCAAATTTCCACACTGTGCCACGGAAAGACTTGGGACTTCGACCAGATTTAACTTGCATCAGCCTCGTCACTCGGCGGATCTTAAGTGGCATCAAGGCTACATTATAATAGATAATATAGTCTTGATGCCAACACTGACCTAGAGTTTGCGAAAATGACCACTAGGCTCTCGAAGCCACTCTTTTCGATCAACAAAATGATGATGTGTGCATTATATATTTCCATTATATATCTATATAAAATATTTCAGTGTAAAGATAATAACATTGTTGTCGTAAAATCATATCATTTGTTTATTTAGTTATTATTTACTTTTATATATTAGCTGAAGAAGCAAAGCGATTTAATTAGATTACTGTCAAAATTTTAATTTCCAGTTAAAAAAATTTATCACATATCACACAAATAGTAATCTTCACCTCTAGTTATTTTCAACGCAAATAATTCTTTAAGGAATAATTATTATTGTGAACTTATTTTATTTACTTATTAGTAATTACAAAGCCTCATAGCATAAGTCTATTTGAATAACTCTAGAAGGTACCTAAGCCACACAATTTATAAACTAAAATTATGTTTAAAAGCACACACAATCCACCAAACAATCGAAGTTCATTAATGTCTATTGAACCGTACTTCCAATATTTCAAGGTTAATTTATTCCAAAAAGGGTTAAACATATCGAACGTTTGCAACTTAGGACAGAATGAATATTTTCATATTGGACGATTATGAAAAGGGGGGAATTTCAGATTACAAAATGCTTAAATTAGCATACTGAAAGTCACCTTTTTACTGGTCTTTGAGCCAATGCCCCATCAACAATTGTCGTCTGCTTCCGATTGACATGCAAAGAAAGGTCACCTCCATAGGTTATGCATATGCATGTTACTTCAACCAGAAATACCCGCGAACATAAAGCATCGGAAAATCGGAAAATGGAATAGAACACAATACGACCCTAGTTGTTGACATGTCTTCACCCCGTTTTTTAACGCAGTCGAAATAGGAAAGAAGAAAATAAAACATAAATGAAAAAGATTTGGAAGAGTGTGTGTGTTTTTCCCCCAAGAGGAAATTGAGAGGACTTTAAGTTTTTCGGGTTATTCAAAAAAATGCTTTGAAATAGTTCCTTTAACATATCCTGTTGAGTTGCCACTTGAAAATTTGTTTAAATGAGTTCATCTATTATAATATAGTAATCGAATTCTAGAGAACTTTTAAAACACGACTGATAATTTCTAAAATTGCTTAGGAATTAGAAGTTTAAAGAATTTATATATTCGAACAAGAAAAAGTGTTCTCCAATTCAAAGAAATATTTTCTTAGATCTAGGAAATGTTTTTGCATAATTATGACTTCCACCCTATCTTATATATATATGATTGTTTTTACGTAATCTCACAAATTATTAAATTTTTTCCAGCTATTAATGCAATTGAAATTTGGAAATGTTGCAAATGTAATTTCAAATCAAACTTCCATATATATATATATATATATATATATATATATACTGAAAATTTATGAAAGAATAATTTAAAATATTTAAAAAGACGAAAATCCAGAAAGAAATGTAAAAATGAAAGAAAAAATAAATGAAAATATTGAATCCAGCAAGTCAAAAAGCAATTTCGGGCTGAGAATCGAATAAGCGGGGTTAAACTAGTTTAATGGTACCAACCTTCCCCCTTTGCGACTTGATAGACTGAATTGGGAAATCGAAATTACAAAAGAGTTCAATGATTAAAAGATGCATAAAAGTTCAGCGATAAAATCTATAATTCTAAAAATTATCAACAAATCAAAATACAAAAATTACTTACAAAAATTCAAAGAAATGAAGATTCAAACATGTGAGTAGTAAGACGGAATTTTCTTTAAGCTTCAAGATGGATATTACATACTCAGAATGAAAAAAATATATAACACGTCATCACCATATAAATTGAAAAAATATTTAAGTCATTGTTTGATTGGTAATAAAGTGTAAAATGATGCAAACTATTGGTTGGTAATAAGTTGTATGGTAAAGGAGTGTAATGGTCCAGAGAGTGAGTAAAAATGTAAGCTGTGTAAATGTAAATAAATAAATAAATTCTTCACGGCTAGACCACTAACAAGTCGACTTTGTGGACCTATTGTTGTGTGGTGGATTTGAAAATGGATCACGATTCACAAAGATGTTTAATATATTTGTGATGTATATAAGTATTTAAGAAATTTATTGGATAATCATGATCTAAATAGTTGTTGAAGAATTTTTTAATGTTATTAAACTTGTCTATTTTATGTGTGGTTAATTTGTTATTACGTAATAAAAAGGCCAATAAAATATTCCTATAAATAGATCTGTGTAGATTACTGTTCCAAAAAGGAATTTTGATTACATGGAATTCGAATCTTTCTCTTTTATCATAAATATTACTTATTAGTCTATTGTCAACAATTTGCAAATCAAGGTCTAGAAAATCTACTGTATTAGAATTAAGATTAGTTTTTATTAATTTGAGATTATTAGGGTAAAACGAAACATTTGGTTTAAATTCCTCAGTTTTACCTAAAATAATTAAATCATCTATGTAACGATAAAGAAAGTAAGAATCATTATCAATCTGTTGTAATTCATAAAAATGTAAATAAAAATTGGTCAGACAATTACCAGCTGGATCTCCCTGAGGGAGACCCTGAATTTGCTTATAGAGATTTTGACCGAAAACTATAAAATTCTCTTGTAATACAAGTTTAACGAGAGTATTGAATTTTTCCTGTTTTATCGTTTGATTAAAATGATATTTATTGTATAAAATTGTAAGAACCTTAATTAAATCTTGAATATCTATTGAGTTAAAAAGGTCTTCAAAATCATATCCATGTATAGAGAATACCTCTTGTTCCTTCATGTTTTTGACAATTTCAAAACTATTTTTAATAATAGCGGTATTTTCAATATTTTCAATAGATTTTTGAAGAATGGATTGAAGAAGTTTGCCAGATTTAGTGATATAGGTGTTACATCCATTCGTAATACTTCGAAATTTGACAGGATTTTTGTGAAATTTTGGCGTTAAGAAAATATATGGAAATTTAATGTTTGTAAGATGTAAACCCAACTTCTTATTGAATGCCAAAAGACGATTATTTATTTCTCTGTTACTATATTTGGATAACTGGAAAGCATTATTATTCATTACATGTTCCCTCAATAATTTATGACAGTAAAATTTGCAAATAATTGCATAATTTGCAGGAACCTTATCTACATAAACGATAACAAAATCCTTCTGCAAATCATCTATAGCAAGTTTTAGGTCTTTAATTGTAATTTCCCTTTCCATTTTAAAATTCAAATATAGAATTTTCTTCAAAACACATGACCTAAATTCATCAAATGCCTCAATTGGCAAACCATATTTATTGCAACCTTAAGAATAAAATTGCCAAAATCATTAGTAATTTCTTTTCTTACCACAAGGTTACTATTAGTAATCATGAGCCTGAATCCAGTTCCTTTATTCATGAATTCTCTCAATAAATCGCTACTAACGATGTTCATGTTTCCCGTAACAACATGTTGATGGAATGAATCAACATATTGTTTGTAATCTTTGCATTTACATACTTGTGGTGTTTGTGATTTTGAAATATTGTTGTAATTAAAAATAAATCTACCAAGTTTTTTATTGTACTTAAAAGCTCTTTTTATCCTGATATTTTTAATCGGAAATAGAGCCATGTGTTTTTTAAACACACCAGAAAAATTAATTTTATTAAATGATTTATTCATAAAGAGAAAGGTTCAATATTCTGTAATATACTTTTCATCAATATTCAAATCAATTTTCATTTTATTGCAAAGATATCTACATATATCCCAAAGATATGAAATCCTTGAGAATCCGGAATAACGTCATTATTCAAAATATTCATGACAACCTTTACCTCTCTTTTATTACGTCCGAACATAAAGTGCATAATATGTCCTATGAAATAGTTCTTTTCAAATTCTAATCCCAATTGAAACATTTTTTCTTTAATAGTTGAAAAGCCTCTTATTTTTCAATTTCTACGTTTTCCTCTAGTAGTTCTAGTTAATTTATAAGGATTATTAATCCTATAGAATCCTTCTCGGTAGTAAAATACTTGGTTATTTTGCTTATTTGCATTTAATACATTTTTATTTTTCCACATTACATTTAGTTCATAAGGATAAACAGTACCATAAAAACCAATATAAAAATTCTCAAACCAAAATCTTTCTTTTGTGTTGGGTACAATTTTAATAATATATATTTTAATAGTATTAAATTCATGTGAATTAAAATGTTTAATTTCTATTCGACCTATATTTTTACGACTATTAAAGTGTTTCGTATCAGATCTATGCTGATTAATTCTAATATTTATAGTTCTCGAAGTTTGCCCAACATAACTAAACTGGCACATACCACAAGTCATCATATATATACAACTAAAAGTTTTACAAAATAAAAAGTTTGAATCCTTATCATACTGCTCTTCAGCCATCATAACGCATGTCTTGCATCTTTTATCAGAGCACCTTTTAAACTTTAAGTTTAGATGATCAGAATCCCTAGAACGTTGGGATTTGGGTATGTTATTGGAAATTAAGTCGCTTTGGTGAAAATTCTTAATACGTGAACAGAATGATCTTCTATCCGAAGTGTAAGCAGTAGTAATAAATTCAGAGTTCCAAAAAATACGGGTTTTATATTTCCTATTATAGACCAAATGAGATCCCAGAGGATACTCAGAACTTTTATAAAAATTACAACAGGTATATATATATATATATATATA
>BMAW01020302.1:576317-595209 GCA_019974015.1 Nephila pilipes
TTTTATTCATCAACATAACACCTTTTGTTAATCACCCTAAAAGGTGATTAACAAAAGGTGTTATGTTGATGAATAAAAAAAAAATTTGCAAAAAAAATGTTGTTTTCAATTTTAGACTCGGGAGTTATTGATCGATGTGTTATGTTTGTGAGTGCGTGTGTGTTGGTCTACTTTATGTTACCTAAAATGAATGTTACGATATTTTATCTTAAAAATGCCGTAAATAAAATTAATAGTTTTCATATTATTTAATCTTGAAACCTAAAGTGGAATTATTTTAAATTTTAATAATCTATTTTAGACACTAATCGACTTTCAGAGGTGAGTGGTAACAGACTGAACGACAAAATAGCACTTTGGAAGACTGAAAATATGTCCTTTATATAGGAACATAAATACCTACAAAGTAAGCGTAAAAAACGTCATGTTGCATCGAAATCAAATTAAAAAAATGATGTATAAATATTTAAAATTTTTAATTTAATTTGGTTTTCATTTAAATTGTATGTCTTTGAAATTAGCTAAGAATTTATTATTATCGAATAATTATGAGATATTTTTACGAAAATAGATAGAATGAGAAAAAATGTAAGAAATTAATGAATTTTTCTTTCATTCTAAAAAGAGGTTCTGTCTCACTATATCTAGCAGAAATTAGATTTTAAATGTCAGTTGTTTCGTGATTGATGGTAAAAAATTTTAAAAAAGTTTTTCTTTTGAAAAAATCAGAAAACAGCATATCCAAAATAATTCCACAGTTGAATTCTCTCCTCGCCGCATTGAAAACACTTTCTCTTAAGAAACAATTGATATTATTTTTACAATCATCTGCCCCCACCCCTTTTTTTAATGCGCAACTTGAGAAACATCTGACACAACCATAAAAACATATTTCGAAAAATACTATTGTATCCATTCGCCCTTCTTAAATTAACAGCTGAATCGAACTCATCGGCTATTATAACATTCTTGGGAAGTCGCAGATGTGTGCAGTATCATCTGCTGTGAAAAGTTCAAGTGGCCGATTTACAACCCCTTCACAGACGTGATTGTACTTAAACTGCGGACGCCAATCACGGAACATCGAACTCTTTGCCTCCTCTTCCATTAAGGGTAGATATAAAAATTTATATTTTCATTTCTCAGTGAAAAATTGAATCAAAATTTAGTGTGCAAGTAAATAAATTTTCAGTTTTCAATCTTCCTTTTTAAATCATGACATACCTAAGGCTCCGTTCTCAACGTAGGTCTGATAAAAATGACTCGCATAGTATACTTCAGTTCATTATCTTTAGCTACAACTAACTCGTATTAAATGTTGTTTGTTCGTGAATTGCTTGCATATGCATCTCTTCAATTCTATTAATTACACTTCAATAACTCTAATCCGAACCATATAAGTCACGTTTCATTTCTTGGGAGAGGTTTCAATTCAACCAAATTCATTTCAAGTCCCCATAGTATTTGTGAAAGGTGAAAACACTACAGAGTCGCGTCACATGTATTCCATAAGAAATCGAAAATTCAGAGCTAAAATTGCTATAAGACGAATGGAAACTTTCAAAAGAGTTTCAACTAGTTAATTTCTCTTGACATTTAAAAAAATATTTTGACTCATTTCAAATTACATTGTTTTGATCAAAATGCATTATTATTATTATTTTGAATTGACAGCACTATTTACTAGGTATAAGTTCTAGGCATTAGTTTTTTAAGCAGTAAAATTATGATTGGTAAATAATGTGGATTAAAAATATTCGTTGTTGTTTCGATCTAATTCATATTTAAAAAATTTGCAGTCAAAAACATTTAATGAAAATAAAAAAAAAGTATCTTCCATAAACGTTAAATTTTCATAATAATACTTTACGGTAGTAAATTTATCCACTCTCTCTCTCAGAAATAAATAAATATAATACATTTTTATCTTTTTCTTTTGCTATTATGAATCCTATCATCGTAAATAATAGGAATTCATCTTATGGTTTTTTTTTTCAAACTCGCATTTTATAGAACAGAATCTGTTACCGTAGGAATGAGAAAATAAATATTTAAATTATCCCTTAACGTCCCTAACCCTTTGTTGCCATCTCGGGCAGCTGGGAAACTATGGCAGTGGATCACTACAGTTATTCTGATTCCCGACTCCTGAGGTCAACATCAAAGTAAGCAATCCATATTTCCTTTTTATGTAGAAAATCTAGCGATCTCACGCTTTATAAATTTATTTAAAAATGTATTTTATAAGAATTCTTGATCATATTATCAATGCACCTGTCTATTTATGATTTTTTTCAATCTAAAGTAGAAAATAAGGGAATAATATTACTGAAAATTGTATATATATATATATATATATATATATATAATTTTAAAAAATCTCTGTAAGCAATTAGATATAATATAAAAAATTTAACAGAGGAAAACATGAAAGAAAAACTTTTAAAAATACAAAGTATACATCGCAAGAAATTTTTCATAGCTTTCTCATTTTCCTTTCTTCGCTTATACGTTTTTTTAAAATTTAAATCTCTTTTGAAACTTTAATTAATACTAACTTTTTTTCGATATGTTTATATGTTATGGAAAGAGATTTTCGTTTTATTTTTCCCTTATACATGTTTCAACATTATAGATAACTATTATTTTGTTGTCAACGTTATTTTTCTAATTATGTTACTATTGAAATTAATATTGTTATGAAGCATATATTGTTATTCTTATTTTGGAATAGAAACATAGAATTCATATAAAAAAAAATCTAGCATCCTTAAAATGATATTAGAAGACTTTGAAATTAGAATGATTAAAATACTGAATACACAGAATTGGAAATATTTTGAAAAATTAAAAAAAAAAAAAAAAAAAAAAAAAAAAAATAGTTTCGGAAAATTTTATAAAATTGATCTTTCTGTTTTCATTGTTTGCCAAATAATAATTATTCACGTTTTAGTTAATAGATCAGAAAATCCATCTCTTAAATTACTTCTCATAGATAAAATATTTACTATCATATAAATTTTTTCTATAAAGATTGTTTTGAAAGCAAATATAAAGAAAAGTGGAGGGACAGTATGCTTAATCTATAATTAGGATAGAATATATAATATTGAAACTTAATGTTTTGTATAGACTGATTTTTAGAGTTCGAGTTGGGATCTGTTTGGTCTTTAAGCAATTTCTTTCTGATGGAAATTCATCCAAATAAAAATTATTAGTAAGTGCAAATATTTACTATAATTAATATTTGTTACAGATTTACTGTTTATAAACTATTCAGATATGTATAAGATATAATAATTATTTGTTAGAATTAATTTTAAACTTTCCAATACCACACCTTTTTTTTTTTACTCATTAAGTTAATTCTTTCTCGCTTTAAAAAAATATCGCAAGTTTCAAGTAATTTAAGAGTGTTACTTTTTTTACTTAATACAAAATATATCAATATGTTTACCTTATTACTCTCATTTAAAATTTATGTTAATTTATTTATTTTGCCTGAAAATGTTGCCGAATATCAATTTCTTATGTTGTTTCGATTGATTCATTTAGTAATTCTTATAACAGAGAAAAAACTTTGTGTGCAATCTTTTATGATATAGACAGGAAGGGAAGAATTAATTTAGTTCAGAGTACAGAGTTATATGGTTCGTAACAACATCGTGCTTTCAAATAGTATTTGCTTGTTATTTAATTTTTAAAATTGTATTAGTTCGTCACAGTGAATTTATTTATTTTTTTTTTTTTGTTTGTTTGTTTGCGTTTCAATTTTTCAACCTAATTTAAGTATTAGATTTTCTTAAATAAGATGTAAGTTATGAAACAATGTTTTCTCTCTTTTTTTATTTTCATTAAATTTTATTCTATATAAGTATATTACTGAACAAAAGTCCTTAGATCCTCCCAAAATTCATTGAATAATAAAAATGGTAGGAAAATCAATAAATTATGATATGTGAACTTAACGCAAACACATAAAAAGACTGTAATTTTGTATTGTTCTTTGTTTATAACTAATCTAAAGGGGTAAATTGTAATATCATTTGCAGTATTTGAAATATATGAAACAATACTCTCAAAATAATTCTGAAATGATATAATTTACAAAGTGGATTTTGTGGATTTTTTTTTTTTTTTTTTTTTGCTATTGAAAATATATTGCACCATTTTCTTGCCCTGAATGTACTGCAAATTTATGATCGAAAGTATCTGTCCAAATTCTAAATATTCATTAATTATATAACTAATACCTATAAGATAATAATAATACCAACGAGATTAAAAATTAAGTGACAATTTTTGTAGTTGCATTTAAAAAAAACATTTGTAATCTTTCAGAAAATTCTTATTATGATCAAGTTATTACGAACTGATAAATCTTTTTAAACTTAAAAAAGAAAAACCACTAGTGGACTTTGTAAATATTATTATTATTATTATTATTGTAAGCAAAGAAAGAATACGGTTTCTCACACTGAACCAAATTGAATCAGCTTTAATGCAAAATATATATTTCTGTTGCTGGGAAAAATTTATTCTGATATTTTCTTAATGGTCAACGGGAGACAACAAAGTGAGGTTGAAAATTAAATCTTAATTCTGTCTCTCAAGATAGCCTTATTAGGTATCAAAATTCGTCAATTTAAGGCTCTTGTCTACCAGTCATTTTGAATTCGTTGGCGTAACGTTAATTTGAATTTCTTTTTTCCTCCTATGATGCCACTAAAAACCCGCCGTGTAGCTAGGGCTGATGCATGTTAAATCCGTCGAGGTTCAGAGTCCTACCTTTGGTGTAGTGTGGAAGTTAAGAGAGGGAGGTGTTAGCTCATGTGTCATCCTCGTCACTTGACCGAAGTTCAAAATTATTGTATTTATATGAATGCAGTTAAGTGTATCCAAAAAGTAAAAAATAATGAACGTTTCTGTGAAATGACATATTTTCTCCGATTTTTAAAATATTTTTTAAAGACCAAAACTTCAGAAATGAAACACTAAAAATACTTTTAAAATAAACGCAAAATAACTGTAAAAATATTTTTAAAAATCGGAGGAAAAATTTAACTCTGCAGAAACCTTCATTATTTTTTGTCCTTTCGGATGCACTTTATTGCATTTTATTATATCCAATAGTCTAGAAATAGAATATCGATAATAGATTAGTACATGAAATCATAATGGTTGGTAGACGGGAATATTAACTAACTATACAAATTCGTTATTACGATAACGATAACAATAGGAGAGTCACTGATCTGTCAGGGATTTCTAATTTTTCTTCATGTGATAGAAATGACACATTAACATTTATTCTACTTCGTAGGAATGTAATTACCGAGGTTAGATTTGAAAATATTATAATATTGTTGTTTCTACTGGATGTCAAATCCCATTCTCATTGGATAGATAATCCATATATATGATACTTGTTTTCTAATTAAAATACATATAGCTACTGTATTCTTATAAATATCTCTTCAAAATTATTTACATAAAATGGTTTGTTAATTGAGAGTTAAATACGTTTCAGTTAATCGTTTCCGTTTAAATTAATACCTGCAGTTATAAAGTTCCATTATTTGCTGAATTATATCTAAAAATTATAATGGGGTTCTCTCGCGTATTTCCTTTGAACTAACCCTTGAGGACTTTCGCATGATATTATTTGATTTGAGAACTTTTCCAATAAAGGAACTGTGATTTATGTAAATTAGAATAGAAAAATTGCAGTGTTGTGAATAGAATTGATGTGACAGCCTTTATAAAATGCGAATTTTTTTTTTAGAAGGAGAGTTGGGGTAGAGAGAGGTGACAGGAAGTTAAAAACGAATACTTCCTACGTTGACAAGAGTAAAGAGATATAGAATCCGATGTTTGTGAGAAGTAAGTATCCGTTTAAGGACAGTGAATTGGATCCAATTTATACGTATTATTACTTATACGAACCGGTTAGTTATTGATAGATAAGTAAATGTTTATATTTAAGTTCGAACGTGTGTTGGGACCAAAATCCACATACGTGATACTTAGCATATTGTGTATGAATTGTTACTCGTTAACACCGATGGTGCCGAATGGTACAGCAATCTCTTTGAAAACTTGTTCCTGCACTTAGAACACTGTGAGGCTGTTGCACGTTTTCGCAACTACCTACAAGCACACGTCCACCGTATCAGTTTGACTCCTGAATGAGATATCTGACCATTATGTAGGACTCCTGATGAGATCTGACTATTATTTAGAACTCCTGATGAGATCTGACCATTATGTAGGACTTCTAATCAGATCTAATCATTATGTAGGATTCCTGATCAGATCTGTCCAGCTCAGGTGTCGTCCTCGTCACTTGACCGTGGTTCAAAATTACGAGGTCCGTCGCCAATAGCCTTCGTGTTACTTCTAGTGCGACGTTAATAAAAACTAAACTAAATTAAACATAGAAATTCCTTACTCGTAGAAAAATTCTACCCAGAAATTATTATAACTACTTATGAATATGTGTTACAAAATAATTACAAATTAGTTCAAAATATATTTTTATGTGTCACCCTTTACTCATCTCGTTTATCTTTTTAGGAAGAAAAGGATACTACTTTTGTATATAAAGTCCAACATTTCAAAAACTAGTCTTCATTGATAATTTTTCTTCATGAATCCCCGTGAATTGGATAAAATATCAAAGCGAGAAAAATGTCTAATATTAAGAGGTGACTGCGATATAACCAAATTCAAATGCCTAAAATGTGACACAGATTTTAGTTCCCTCAAAACACTTCATTCTCACATGTTTTCAATTCATGCTGAAAAACGATTATACTACAAATGTCCAGTGTGTGATTATACATTTGCTCAAGTTTGGTGTGTCGGTAGACATTTAATGAGAGTACATAAGAAAACGAAAGAAGAAACAGATCTTTTGAAAGCAGAAATCAAATCTACATTTTTAGCAAAACCAGGAAATATGAAGAGTCATAACGATACGGTTTCGCTTAAGGTTGGGAGCTGTGCAGATTTCCAAAAATTAGAATGTTTGGGCTGTTCGAAAAGTTTTTCTACACCAGCAAATTTGCGCCAACATGTAGCGCGGCATTTAGGACTTACAAGGTTTTTGTGCAAACTGTGCGGTTTGAAGACTTTCAATCATTCTGATTGTCAGAATCATGTAAAACGGATTCATGATGTTCAGGATCCTCAGCAATTCATCGTGACGTGTAATAAATAAATGTGTTTACAAGTGATTTAGGTGTTTATTTTATTACAGTTGCTTTTATATTTTTATTTTGTTCTTGTTTGTTTTATTTTATTTTTTATTTCACTCTTATTACAATTTTTGTTCTTGTCTACCTTTTTTTTATATATGTAAAAATAATAAAAATTTCTTGCTTCCGTCATTTGTTTGTTATTTTCAGGAGGATATAAATTTTACTTCCCATTTGTTTGTATTTAAATTTTAAGCTGTATTATTAAATAAATTAATTCAGCTATTAATTTATTAATTAATAAAATTCTTAATTAAATTATATCGTTCAATTAATAATTAATCTTACGTTCTGTTTGTATCGGTGTAAAATGGGTGTTAGCTAAATATAACTTTATATTTCGTACGTATATTCTTAATAAAATAAATCTAAGAGTTGTAGTTCTAAAATTGCTTGTTACTATTTTTAGCTTACAATTTTCAAAATTGAATATAAACTTGTATTTTGAATCTTGAATCTTGGGTTTTGTCCATAATAATTATGGTGCAAAATTCAAATTCAAACTTCGATGCGGAAATTTTTCATCTGCAGAAGCGGAGAGAATAGGAACCATTCATTTCCTAAGAGAATAGAAATAGTAAGTAGACCTAATATTTTCTTCCAAACAAGAACACCACATGGAGTATTGTAAACCGTCACAGTGGATGCATTATCAATATTATGGTTTCAAATGTCGTCGCATTTCATTAACATTTTCGCCTATTAGGAATCAAAAGCTCCATGTATAGTTTTTGCTGCATTCACAGAATTTTGGAATCTATAACTGCAAAACAATTTGCAGATTACTTCACAACAAAACAATGCTTCTGGCCCATATAGCACGCATCGTTCAATGTTTTTTGTGTTAATTCTACTTTTGTCAGGCGGTCTCCTGATTTATCTTCCATTGAATATGTATGGTATATGATAGTTAGAAGTCTGACATATATATATGCCTTTGTAAGCAACTACACCATATTGGTTAATATCACAGTTGATCAAAGTAAATGCAAAGGAAAACGTGTAAAATGTACTAAATTTAAAATTTTCCTTTTGTCTCACAGATTTGAAATTTTTCTCATTTACTCTTATTGTAATTTATATTTCTACAAAAAATATAATTGAAGTAAAACATTTCTTTCTTATTGTTTCAATTTTTCTGTATACACACACACACACAATTGTGTATTAAGAAATAAATTTATCTCAAATGCTACATAAATATATACTTAGTGTAAAGGTGTAAAAAGAAAATCAAATTTGTTCATTCTATTTACAGGAAATAAGTTTTATTCAAAAAACAAACAAACATTGGTTCTTCAATTTGCCCAAAATTGTTTTCAAAATATTGCCTTATTTACTTAACAATGTACATTTTTATTTAACATGACAACTTTGTAAAAAAATGGAAAAGGAAATATTAACAAATACAGTCGAAACATTGGTAGAAATTTAAAAATGAGTTCAAATTATGTTTTAACATTTGTTATCACAGTCAAAGTGAAATTTGTAAAAATGCATTATTAAAATACCGCTTACAATAGATCATTTTAGCATCACTCATAAAATATTGTTTTTTCTCCATTAAAAACATCACATGGCTATAAAAATATAGAGTGGAATGTAATTCTTAAATATTATTCGTAGAATGGTATACAAATATATAAGGTTATGTATTTCTATGTACATAGATCTGTATGCATAGGGATCAATAGATGATTATAACAGTAGTATATATTTAACGCATATGAATATAATTAGGAAATAATATAACTATGATAATATAAATAAAAGTACATTTTTCAGAAAGTAATTTTAGTCATACTACATTGGATGTTGCTAATATTCACAAACTGCACAACTCTAAATATTTGAAATAGATTGTGCTTACAAAAATATCATTTTGAAGAAATCAGAATCCATTAAGAATCACATGAAAAATACAATATTTTGAACGTGTTTGTAGAATATTCTAATTCTGGATTATTTCATATTACTTTTAAATTAATCGAAAAATAAATGTCATCATGACATATTTGAGCCTCAATATTTTTAATTGCATGTTTTAGAAAATTGGTTAAAAAATTCACCCCAAAGGCATAAAAAATAGAAAATATTTTAAATTTTGATAAAATTCATGACATTAAAAATTAAAATACGAGTCTTGAATTTAGTTTTGTCGATAAAAGTTTAAACGCAATATTGAATTGCTTGAGTAAAAAAAGTAGAAGACAGTTGTTATTGCAAAAGTTTTAAGAATTTTGTTTCTTCCATTAAAGAGGAAAGAATGGAATTCATATCATTAATAACCATATTAGAAGTAGGTAGTAATGACTGAACAGACGTTAGGGTTGCACAGGGTGCAACGTCTATTGCTTGACTAACAGTATTCTGAAAGCTGTTCTGGTTAGGTGCAGGTGTATTCCTTTCCTTTGGAACAGACTGAACAGTATTAGCAGAAATAGAGTCTTCAGTCTCAGTCTTTGGAGAAGTATAACTTTGTTTTTCAAAATCAGGTTTCTCACTTTTAGGTAAAACAATTTCTGGTTGAGAATTATCTACGATATGAGAAGAAACGTTTGGCTGTGGCAAACATTGCATGACCGGATTATGTGAAAGGTATTGTGAATGATTCCTATGTTGAGCAACATTATTCTGATAACAATGGTTGTAAGGTAAATTTTGTCCAGCTCCACAATTAACGCATTGCTGATACTGATGAAAGCAATTAGGATTCTGTGAAAGCTGTCCTTGCTGCTGATGCATATTGTAGTTTTGTTGCATTTGATGACACTGTGACTGCACATTGTTAGAAGCATCACATATTTGGGGACACTTATATGCAATTTGTTGATTAGTAAACTGGTGAACTTGCTGATGATTGCAATAGACGGGAGGAACATGCATGGTTTGAGAATTACCACAATTACCTGCAGAGCATCTATTGTCTAGTGTCGAAGAATGTAATTGAAGATTATTAGGATTATACTGTGTAGCAACCTGGTAAGTAGGAGGGCTATTATAATGTTGTTGATTACAATAAAATGGCATAGGATTCATTCTATGAGATGAGCAAATTTGATTTTGAATATTTGCACCTAATTGAGGATTTTGAGTGTTCCAAGCCTGCTGATTGCAATTATTGATCATGTGCTGACTAGCCCCCTGGTGACACGACTGAGGAATGTACTCACTCTTACATCCATTACTTAAGCCTGGTTGATAACCAATAGGATTACTAATAGGATTTGTATTAAAATTACTTTGAGCATCACTGCAATTACTGTGGTTTACGTCATGAGAGACACAATTCGATGAATTCACATTGATATGATGCTGAGATTGGCAGTTTTGATAAAAATTATTTGAAATCGTTAAATTGGGTTGATTGCAATAAGTATTAGGAAACGGAGGATTTTGATTTGGCTCTGTTTTACAATTAGAACAGCAATCAGTTTTTATATGAGTCTGAAAAGTATTTTGATTTTGATAAAAGCTTTTAGAGCTATCTACTTCATGTTGAGATACTTCATTCAAGTAACTAACTACATCATCAGGAAGAAGTAAATCTTTATTACAGTCTAAAGCAATTGACTCAGTCACGTTCTTACCAACATGCATGTCTTTTTCATAAATATTATTCTGATTCCAATCAGTATTTGGATTATTACATATATTTCGATGTGGCAAATATTGTTGATTACTTGACATTGACGTGAACTTATCAGATCCATTCGATTCGAGCTGTTCTGTTACACCTACTTTAGAGTCTTCCTCCGAAATTTTAATTTCATTTTGACAACTATTATTTTGATAGTAAGTTACTGATTCCTTTTTATCTGCTAAAGAATTCGGTTGAATGAAATTTTGGTTATTGTCACATTTGTTGGGGAGGTGTGACGACACAGCTATTCCATCTGATCGATTTAATTCCGAGTTTAATGACTTAATTCTAACAGAACTTGTTGGTGATAAACGTTCAACACTACTAACTTCACTTGAACGGCAAGATCCCCAGAGGGATAGAGGATCACAGGATGACTGCGTGCTGTGCATGCTTCGTGATGTATAGGAACCTTGATTACGCTTGCTTGTATCTTGACTTTGACTACTAACATCTGATGACATGCTACCGTAAAATGTACTTGTTGAACTCGTGCTGTTTTGTCTCCTTCTTGATCCTGCAGTCTTGATTTTTGTTTCATCTGTCGACGCGCAACCTGAAAAACAATTTTAAAGTTATTATAGATATTTCTTCAGTTTGGTGAATACTTGTTACAATCTACGAACAAATTTTTATAAAAAATATCTACCTGATCTTTTAGAGAGAGATAAGTTTGTGTATGTTTTCTCCGTATCAACATTTGTGCTTTTAGGCAAGTTATTTACTTGTGGTAATTCTGATGTTTTACAGCTATTTCTCTGGAAAACTGAAATAAAGAAAATATTTGTAAAATACCAATTTACTTTTGTAAGGAAACATAATATTTTATATCTCATGTAGGGTAAAAAATCAATTTAAAAATTTGATCAGTGGGCTTGAGCCTACATTTTACAAACAAAAAAAAATGCTGTACATATTTGCAATATAAATAAATCATGATATTTTTTTTAAAAAAATGTTTTAACTCATGTAAACAAATACACGCATATCCTGTTCAGTATTTCTAAAAGGCTTTCCTGGGGCTACATTAGCTAAGAAAAAAATGTAAACTTGCAGATTATTTAATTATAAGTATTACGAATAGTAAATGCGTTAATTGCTGAATATCTTTGACTCAAGAGTTATATATTCCAAAAACATTGTATTTGAAAATATAGATGTGAACTTTCGAAACTGATGAAAATCTGCGGTGACTCTCCCTCGCAAGTTGCAACTAACAATGATAAGAGTAAAAGTGCTTAATAAATAGCCCATCAGGGAATTCCTTTTCGGCTCAGTTGATGAAAACGCTGCTAATATTAACCAAACAATTTTTTTACGGGGGCAAATATACCCAGATCAAATGCGTTCCAAGCTCACCAAGGTCAACTGACAATATGGTGGGGTGGATACATAATATACTCTCGTTCATAATTTCGATCCATTTGTTCTATTACTAATAAATGTCACTAACAATTGAAGTTCAGTTGAACAACCAATAAATAGACGAATAAAGCTGTAACTCAGGGCTTCTTGAACTTTTGTCATTCACGACCCCATTTATGATTGCGAGTTTCTTGACGACCCCATACAAACCTTGACGACCCCATACATGAATCATTGTTTAGCTGCAGGTTGCACGTGTGTACACGCGCATTCCTCCCTTTGATTGTGTGTGATATTTAGAGGTGGCGGTCAGAGTGGGAAGTCAGCGGCGCGCGGTTTATTCAACATGTATGATACCGACAAACGCACTAACAATGTATAGCCACAGTATAATAATAGCGATCATCGATCGTTTACTGCTGTCGGTGGAGATAGCTCAAAACCTTCAACGAATGCGCGTGTCTAGACGCTGCAAGTCCACTGTATTCCGCCAACTCTAGTGATGTTATAAAATGGTATATATAAATATTTGACATTATAAAATCTCTCGCGACCGCAGAATTTTGCTACGCGACCCCATTTGGGGTCGCGACCCATAGTTTAAGAAGCCCTGCTGTAACTGAATATTTAATAGAACAGTCATATTCACTGTATCTTCTGTGCCTGTTGGAGCCTTCTGTGCCTGTTCACAGTATCTTCTGTGCTGCTTGTACCCTGACGGGTACTCTACAAAAGAATATTAAACGATTTAACTTCACTAATCACTATTACAAGTGGATCCGCGTCAGGATGAAATAAATCTCATCAATTCTATAATCCCCTGTCTATCACTACTCTCCCTCTAGCCTTATATCAGTCTCTTATCTGTCCGTATATTTTTCTTACTATACCTCAATTTATGATTGAACTTTGTTTTGCAAGATTGGAAGTTGAGCTGTTTGAATCATACAGCTTCCAGAAAATATTCATAAAGATAGCTGAAGAGAAGTAAGCTTCATATCGTTACAGTGGAAACCATTATACAACGCCTTATATCCATAATTCATTTACCATATTTATAAAATCGATGACTAGTTAAATGTGACTTACTTCCTTTTGGTAATTGCAGCTTAGGTAGCCATGATGTCTTGGATTTTAAGGCCTTATGGAAACCCCCTTTTCTACCTTTCAGAAATCCTCCGCCGTCATTGCCACTAGATGTAACAGCACACATGACGGCAGTTAAATACTCATCCTCCTATAACACAAAATTAATTTTGTTATTAACCAAACAACCACATTTTTATGAACCAAATTCAGAGCTCACATTTTGAAATAAATGCAAGTTTTTTACTAACAACTATAATCACAGTGTTTTTTTTCAAAAATGGCTTAATTAGAGATACATAAATTTAAATACAAGCAAAAAAAAAGGCCAATTTATAAATTTAACATTAATTTTCCGAAAATAAAACTATATATATATATATATATATGTACTTGCTTTTATATAGATGTGGTTTCAATTAGTATCTCATTGGAATGAGGCATTAAACTGCTGATAGCAGTCTTGGGGCAATATGTGTATTCATCAGAAGATAAAGATGATTATTGCGAGTAAATGTTGAAATCAAACTCATTCATCTTTTGGTAAAATAATTTTTTGATAATAATAATTGTGTCTCTGGTTATAGTATCCAGAACATTTTAAATTTATTTTCTCCTCTCCATCTAGTTTTCTATTAGCATAATCAATAAATTCCTAATTTTTTTGAACAACCCCGCTCCTTTCTCGATCACACACACCGTGAATTTCCGTGTGGTACATCGCGTATGCTGCGACTCGTTTATGTACTAGTCAAAGAGGATCGGGAACAAGGCTATAATATTCTAATGTCAGCTTTTAATGCGAGCTGATCTTGCTTAAAAGACATTTAGAGCTATTTGTTGAAACTTGGTTTCGAGGATTTTTAGTATTAATCAAGCTTTTCAGGGTACTTTTGTGAATATTGCTCGGGAGGGGAAATGGGGGCGATTAACAGTTGGTCCTCAATGCCAACTAAATTAGCCTTGAACCAAAAACTCCCCCTTACATCTCTTCAGTGGTACCAACACTGTAAGGAATCATTAGTATAACTAATGCTTTGACAATTAAAAGAGATCTTCGATAAATATTACGCTATAAAAACCTATCTAATTTGAAGTGTAATTTCCCTGATTAAATTTTGTTTGCGGTTATTTACAAAAAAAAAATTATTAATTAAAAAATAATATACCTCTCCATCAGCTAAGCCGTGGATTTCCCATTGTTGAGCGTCCCTATCGAAAACTTCGCCTAATCCACTTGTTGTAGACACACAATTGTCGCTGATTGGGACTTCGCCTACCAAATGTTGAAGAGCTTCTGAGCACAAACCATTGGGAGTTCCATTCACTGATTCTTGATGATCACGCTGTTCCTAAAAATTTAAATATAATTATAGTACTGATTATGAAAATATAACTATACATAATAGTATAGAGGTATGCTTATTATATTGTAAAGCTTTATTTTTGAAGGAGATTGTCACAATTTTCATTGAGAATTTTAAATTAGGAGGTCAAAGAGTTGATCCGATGTATTTCTTACGTGCTCATTTTTAACGCATGTTAACACATATAGATAACGCATTAAATTGTAACATTGTTTAACATGTTCGCAGTGAAAAATTATTCCTGTTTATGTATTACGTATATCTTTTTTCTAAAATTGAATTTTATTTAGATTATATATGTTCAATTTATTTTTATATACTTCTGTCAAAGGATGCAAATATCAAATAAAAGGCTTTATTATAATGAATTGTTATTTAATAATTACCGTCTAAAGAATTCCCAGTAATTTAAAGTATATCGATTTTGTTTGAAAATTTTATGGACTTACGGTAATTGGAAAAAAAAATCGGTAAATATGCAATCACTAAGCATTGTTATATCGCATGGGTCTCAGGACCCTTAAACATCAACATTTCCGATTTTTTTAAAAAGAAAATATGTGTTAGAGTCCCGTATTTTCTGAACATTTTGGGATCAAATGTTTAACGGTACAACCAAAACTTCCAAAGTTATCGAGAAAAAACTAAACTTTGATTAGCTATTTTTGTTGTTATTTTTCAAATTTTAACTTCATTTACCTCAATACAAATTTTTTTAATTTGCACGGAGAATCTCTCAGAAGTTATCAATCGTTTTAATTTAAAATTTCATACACATTTTCAAAATAAGTTTCTTTATAACTAATACATCAAGTTTCAGACAAAATATTAACAGAAAATATATATATATCAATTTTATTTGAAATTTTTCTTAAAATTTCATGTAATCTTCCAAATAATTGTGCACTTTTTTTTAAAAATATGTCTAACTTCAAAACTGAACATTTTTCTATTGCATAACACTGCCTTTGTAAATTTTGAATAATATTATACTTCAGAATCCTACACGCAGCAAAATATTGAGTTTCGTAATTTTTAGAAAGTTTCTATATCCATTTCATATTTCTTCATTACTTTTTGGAGATTTCTGTAAAATTACATGAAAATATGAGAATTAATGTAAATATTTATGAATATTATATGGTAAACTTGGCAAGTTTCCATTTTGTTTCATTGGTAGGTTATAGTGGTTTGAAAAATGATAATTTTTCGCATTCCCGAAAAATAATTAAGAGTCATGAGACACCTTAACACCCCTTTTTCTTAAAATTCTGACAAATTGCATGTAGAATTTTTAAATTCTGACAAATTGGTATTCGAAAAATAGCTTACTCTGCATACAACCATCCGACTTTACGGTATAACTTGTATTCCATGGTAAATATTAATGGTATTTAATGCGACATTTTTTATGGTAAATTTCGAAACATTTTTAACATTGTAACAAATCTCGTGGCATTTAATACGAGGTTTAAAAAGTACTTGTATTTGAAGACAGATGGCATCATTAAGGTTAATTGTTTTTGCCAATAATTGTTCCCATCTGTTAAACGGAGTCGAAACGAATTTGACGTTGATTCATAAGTTAATTTTGATTTGGCAGTCTTTTGCTGCCGAATTGAAAATTTGATTACTACAGCGTCGAGTAGTCCCCGTCGATTATAAATAGTCATCGTAATACACCGGAAACCAAGCAACATTCAAAACAGTGGGTTGCTTCCGGTGTGTCTGTTTCAATGAAAGCGTGGATGATCTCATTGGCCTGAAAAATTATTAGACGAAAAGTTAAGGACCGAAGAATTTTTTAGATACAAAAGGCGTCATGATCAGGAATTCGAGTATCTGAAACAGCTGTCAAGGGAGTCACTATGCTTACTAAAAACAAAACATTCAATGCTACGAGCACCAACTCTTTTTTTTTTAAGAACTTAATGAGCGACCCTCGTATTAATAAATAAGTTTTCCAATCCATTCTTAGTCCAACGTACCTTTGGGTTTAATGTAGCCGTGGGAGCACTCTCTGTAGGTGATTTAAGAAAGGTATCCGTTGAATTAAACGATGTTTCGTTTTTACTTTTATCTCGTGGGCTATTGTTTTCCTTCGAACGACCTGAATTTCCATCTGGATCTTCACCTTTGTGTTTCTTTTTTGCATAAAATTCAGCACCGTGGACGGTTTTCACATGTTTTCGTAGAGAGCTAGGATCCGTGTAACGCTTGGTACAGCCTTCAGCTCTACAAACGTAAGGCTTCTAAAAGAAAATGTTTCGATCATCATCTTAGCATAAAACAGTATAAATATAGAAGTGAAAACTATGTTAATACTTATATTTAGGATAGCATTATATATGTTAAGCGAGTGTTAATCCTTTATATAAAATTTCGTATTATTCTGCATGATGAAACTCTTTTACGTACATTTAGATCACTAAAACCTGTGACGTTGAGCTCTTCGTGGTTTTCTCATCACTAACCACGGGGACTTTTGTAATTTGAATTTCATATAATTACAACTCTTTGCCAAGCAAATGAAACGTGATACGGTAAAGACAAGAAGTGTAGTGAATTATATTACAGATAATGATACATAAATGAAATAGAATCGAAAGGAAATAAGACGATAACGACAAGCTGGTCGATATTTGTAAATTCAATTGAATCATAGTAGTTAATCGTTTGGATTGGAGCGACTCCTAGTTAGAGTAATAAGAGTCGAACCTGTTAAAAACAAGCAGTACGTGAATCGGAATAAGTGATTTCGTAAGCTAAGACTTTATTATTAGAATATAAAATAGGAGTTAAGACGGATTTGAGAGAGAGCAAACTTACATATTCTATGTCACTTGCTAGTAAACTGTATTGTCACTTTCTGGCGTATCTTCAGTTATAGTATTGAACTTATTGACTAATTATTTAGATTTTGAGATGCCTGTAGAGTTAAATAATGAAGAAAATACAACACAAAGCAAATTTTATTATTATATTATATGGAAAGTTAAAGTTAAAGTCTGCCCTAGCGTAAGAGGCCCCTCAGGAGGTGACCATCTCTGTCCAGCCAGGGTCGCTGATTACCAGCCTATTGTCCAGGTCAGGTGGCTATCCCGATGCTGGATCCCTCGCTGATTTCTCTAGCAAACTCGATACTCAGAGGAATACCAACTCACTTGGTACTTGGTATTCCCATGAGGGCATGAAGGGTTGAGTTGACCCATGAACAACTAGCTACCCAAGTCGAATACACCAAGAATAGTACTTCGCTCTGCAGCGTTCTCAATCAGAATACTAACCACTACACCACCTCGGCCCCATTACATTATATTGTGGAATTGTAATTGATTATAATTTAGCTGAAAATAAATTATCAAACAACTTTTTAGAAATATAGGAAATGAAGGATTATTGCTTCGTTGTATTAAAACTTTAAATCATGGTAGATAACTATCTTCAGATATGGAATTTCGGGTAGCATTAAAGTATTTATTCTTAAATTTAGAAGAGTTTTTTGTTTCGTTTGGTTTTATTAACGTCGCACTAGAAGCAACACGAGAACTATTGCCTCAGACCTCGTAATTTTGAACCTCGATCAAATGACAAGGACACCTGAGCTGGCCACTCCCTCTCCTAATTTCTACATCACACCAACGGGGGGTGGACTTTGGTTCCCGACAGATTTAACGTGCATCATCCCCAACTATACGGCGTGTCTTTAGTGGCATCAAGGCTTGAACCCAGGACTAAACGAAAACCGGCGGCCACGAGACCGCTACCATGACCACAAGGCTAGCGCTGCCACTAAATTTAGAAGGGAAGCCACTGCTAAGGTATTGAAATAATAAAATACCACACACTAATTATAAATATAATCAAAAAATTCAAAAACCTTTTTTTTAACTAATTACATACCATTTGTTTTTCACAAATCAGTTACAATACATTACAAATAACAAAATCCATTCAGTTGCTTATTTTTGCTGCCCCCTTAATCCATTTTTAGACAACATATAATTGACAATTTTATATTCTATAATAGTTAGTTTGGTGAACTGACCACTTGTACCAAAATTACATGCTCAAATTTACTACATAATGAAAAAAAAATTGTACATAACTTTCTCTCTCTCACACTCCCTCTCTCTCCTCTCCCTCTCTCTTTATATATATATATATATATA
>BMAW01020302.1:595309-615805 GCA_019974015.1 Nephila pilipes
TATATATATATATATATATATATATATATATATATATATATATATAGTATTAATAATGAAAGTTTTCGTTTTCCTTTTTCTCCCATTATAGTAGAAGTTTCTCGCGGAGAAACGCTCTTCTTTGATTTCAATGCGTTTCATCAATAAATAAATTAGATTTGAAGCATTAGTAAGTTCCATTCTTTGAAAGGAATTATTACAAAGAACAAAGATTGGAATCTAATTTTACAATTCACCAAAAGAACATTGTTTTTAATCTCTTTATATAATTGATATAGCGAAAAAAAATATATGATACTATTAGAAGTTTGTAATTTTAAAACTTACTGCATTGGAATGAGTTCGGTTTTGATGCTTTGCTCTATCGGAAGCATTACTAAATGCTTTTGTACAGCCGGGAAACTCACACAGATAAGGTTTTTCGCCTGTATGAGATCTCAAATGCGTCTTCAAGTTTTCTAGTCTCGAATAAGCTTTAAAACAGCCTTCAAACTAGAAAAGAAAAATTTATAACCATATATAATGTCTACTTATAATTTATGTAGCTTAATAAGTTATGCGCAAATATGAGACACTAATGAGTTCTCATTCATTAGCGTCTCATATTTCATACATTAATGAATTTTTCATTACTGTACAATCATGGAAAACTCAAAATTCAGATGTTAACGAAGAGACTTTTTTTTCTCTCTATAGAAAGAATGGAGAGTTCAAATCTTTGTGAATATTTAAAATTCCTATAAGATATAAAAGAGATGTATGTTACTTTTTATTTATTTATTTTGAAAGAATTGCTTTTCTTCAAAAACACCAGCAATATATGCTTACGAAGTATATTCCTTCCCAGCTATTTGTATTGCTCATGAAGCGGAATGTTTTTAACATATAAAGTAAATCTACAATTATATACCGGTTAGAATAATTTATGATTGAAATTTTCGTAAACTGCTTAGTGTGTTCTAAAACAAAAAATATATTTTTAAAGTTAATAAATACTCACATACACCAAAAAAGTATATTTATTTGATATTTTTATTAATGAAAGACTTTAAGACAAATTTATTTTTTATGATATTAGTAAAGAGTGACTCTTGAAATTACACCCATTACAGTAATTTTTTAATTACATAAATTTGACAAAGCCACGACATTTTCGAAGAATTAAAAACAAACTAACTAAAAAGACTTAACTAAGAGAAAAATAAGTTATATGCTTATAATATGGCTTTCAACACTATTCCAAAAAATTTAAAAAAAAACTTATAGGAACTTGGACGCGATGCTGTCTTGTCGAAATTTCTCCATAGATGATTTACTCGCTATCTCATTCCGGAAAAAGTAATCTTTTACATGTTGTAGAAATAGCACCCGCATAGAGAGAGTGTGAACTAGTAAGGAACACCCCCCTTTTTAGAGGAACAATAAATAAGGGCTTGAAAAGTAATTGATTACATACTTAAATTGTATTGGTTTGCCTATTTTAATTATTTCATTTGGGCCAGGAAAAAAGCTGAACTTTAGAATTGTAATTAGACTAATTGTTAAGATGACAGACGAGTCGCGGAATAGAAATACGCCACAAACTTACTGTGCATTTGTGAGGCTTTTCTCCTGTATGCCTGCGCATGTGTACAACTAACATGTATTGCGCTTTAAATGGCTTTTCTTCTCTTGAACAGTCTTTCCATCTGCATACAAAAGCTTTTTTATTGCTATGAATGTGGTCTTGGCATATATGCTGAAATAAAAAAAAAAGTGATACTTTAAAAACATACGCTTAAAACAGATTTTACCAGTTTTCCTTTTATTGAAAAAACCAATTACATGCCTTTGAATTATAAACCAGCGAATGAAATGAAAATATTGAAAAAAAAGTTTATTTTTTCATATTTATTAATTTTATATAACAAAACTGAAGTTATTCAATAACATTAATTGTTCAAAATGCAACGTTTCTCGGTAAACAGTCATTTAATAGAAATTAATTCTCAATGTTGTTCGTTTTTCAATAATGCCACTGCAGCAGCTCACTTAGTCAAAGAGAGGAATAAAACGCTTTAATAACTAATGATATTACGTGGTGCCTCACGATCATCGAGCAGTGGTTCTTGATTTTGGATGGTCCATGTTTAACCTCTTTGAACTCATACATGGCGAACTCGCAAAGGGTCATAATCCCCAGGATTGTCATCAGTTCATACGGGAGAAAAGGGCTCTTCCTTTCTCTTTCTAGTGACTTTTTACCCCTCTAAGCGACTTATATAAATAAAGTTTCGGGTTAAGATAGGCATACGCTCCTCATAGACACACATCTCACAAACACATATGTTGTTGCTGTTGCTTTTATCACTTTGTGGACAGTATCATCACAGCAAGTCCATGAACCCGTAAATTAAGAAACACACACACATATACACAACAGAAACACATACTTCATGGAAACTGAACCTTACATCACCAAAAATAGAAATTGTCCATTATATGATGAGGAACCACTCCATCGTTTTTCCTCCTTCTAAAAATATGTGAGTTTCTGTTAAATGTTAAATACGTAATTACAATTGATTAAATTTAATAAGCTAATAGTTGCACCGAATGTTAGTCTTGTAATATTTAAGAAACATTGTCTTATAATTTATTTTATTCTCTTTGATAGGAGCTTCCTTTCTTCCCATTATACGAATCATTTGAGCTCTTTATAATTTCTAATTGCGATTAATTCCAAATTCACCGTTTAAGATAATATTAAAACAGAGAGACGAAGCGCTGTATCACTAAACACGTTGGGTAATCTCCTCTTTAGCTTAGTTGTTAAAAGAAGCAGTGCAAAAGATGGGCAGGTGGGTTTTCTTTGGACTCAAAGATTGGGAGTTCGAATCCCCGTTGTTACTCAAGGTCAACCGACCTCCACATCTTCACTACTGGGGGAGGGGAATCATCCGTCAAAAGTGGCGGGAAATGTATCCGCACCGAACCACCATTTGGTTGCGGCGAATTGGACTGCATTTTTTTAAAGCTATTAGGGTTGCATCATGATCTCCGTTTGAGCCAAATGGATAACACTGACGGAATTACATGACACGTTAGGCATTCAAATCATACAATGTGCCTCACAATTGTCTACATTGATGTTAATTATTATTTTGGAAAAAGAACTATAGATATTTGCGACTTTTTTTTCATTTAGTAATATTTTAAAATGAAAATTAAAAACTTTTGTTATTCTATTTCTGCAGGCTAGTAATATTATTGAAAACGTGCCATATTGAAGCTTGAGTTTATCGAAAATATGCTTTAAAATAGCGTATAAATAGTACTGGAAACCCTTGATTAGTGCAGTTTTGAAAAATAAAGTTTAAACCGATGTGCAACAGATTTTTCATAACATTCCTTGAAATATATAGAATAAGTTAAATTAGTGCGCCTTTTTTTAACGACGTAAACCTTTGGAAGTATTGCAATTTTCTGGATTCGTCATAATTATTTTTATTGTTTATTGTTTGATTAGCGCGGTTTTGAAATATGCGATCTTTAGGATCCTTTAATTGCACTAATCGAAGGATTCCTATATAGAACTTTACATTACAAAATTTTCTTAAAGACCACCTCCCAATGCGGAATATAGACCTTTTTTTTAATATTGAAATAGATGAATCTTTGTAATTAATTCTACAAATGCAACAAATAAAACAAATTTAAATAACTGGAAATATTACCTTCACTAGATCCTCTTGAGTTGGAAACTCACGTTCACACTCTATCCAGTGACAATTTGTTTCAATAAAATCTCCAGGTTCATCTTTAATATCAGATGTAGCATCTTTATCTTCTTCTGCTCCACCTTCTCCGGAAGCACCTGATGCAGAACCTTTCGAATCCTTTAAGTGTTTCCCTATTCCAGCCCCATGACCTGCCATCATGTTTTCCGATTGTGCATTATTCGCGATTCCACCATCCTGTATATAATTACATAAAGAATGACAAATTCTTATAATATACTTCGAGTTTTTATGAAAAAATACATCTTTAGAATAAGATTTAGACAAAACATTCACTAAGAATGAATCTAATTTTAGGCTTGCTCTAAAGTTCACCAGAATTAAATATTTAGTACGCTTTCCTTGTGTCCTATTTTGACGAGTCAGTGTTTAATAAAATACCTACCTCTTAATGACGTAATATGACTACCTCATAAGGCAGTTATATTCTGTTATATCCCCTTCAACGTATCCCCTTGATTAGCCAAGAGCTTCTTGCATACCTCATGATCATAGCTAATGTGCCCCATGTCTAATGTACTTCCCAAATACTCTCGCTAAAAGTAGCCGTTTGTAAAAAAATTTCGTTTATTGACTGATCTTGTTAGTTTCTAAATCTGATTCACAGAATCGGTGCTTTGAAATAAAGTTTTCTTAGTTTTATTATTTTTCATGTTCTCCTATGTAAAAAGATGGTATGTGTAATACTTCATACCATCTTTTAAGAATAAGTTTGTTGTATAATCTTTCGAAAGGGCTCCGCAAAGATTAATCTTGTTCAAAAAATTTACTTGTACTATACTCACATCACATGAGTACTCCAAGGAATACGCGTATCACTGTTTGAAGACACTGCCTTAGAAAAACAGATTAGAGTACGAATGATAACTTTATGTATAGAATACGTAAGAGTATAGTGAAGACCAATAACAAACAATTCAAATTCTGTTCACTTTTTGATTTCAATAAAGACAGTATTGCAGCAGAAACATATGGCAGGTCAAAGAGGAAGATAGAATTAATAGCAGCTTATATCGTAGCTGGAGCTTTGAAAAAATAAGAACAAGAGGACAGAAACTATAAAAAATTGTTTTGATCTGAACATAGAACAGCATTTTCCGAAGAAGAAACGACTTTCAAGTCAACCTTGGCATACACCTTCCAGATAGAAGGATGTTTCAAAAAGTAAATCAACAAGAGCTCCAGCGGGTGCACAAATATTGCCCTTGCAAATTAAATTACCTCTATAGACAGCTTATTCGATCACAATATTCGACCTCAGCTTGTAGATGGAGCTAGCTGTGTGATAGCACGTCGAAGTTTTAATTAGAAAACAAAGATGTTGACGGAAATGTGGTCGTCCATTGAAGAAAGAAATTAAAAATTTCGCCTTACCTTAAAGTTAACCTTAAAATAACTATCCCTCCTGAAATTCATCGGTTATTGGTGAAAGTGTACGGAGAGATAATACGAGTAATGTCATGAAAACATGTTTCATTTTGGTGCAAGAAATTCGATAAAGGCAGAACAGATCTACAAGATGAACAAAAATCGAGGTGGGCAAGCACGTTCACCATAAATGACAATGTGTGCCAAGCCGGAGCTTTAATTCAAGCCGATCGTCGTATTCACCTGAGAGAAATCGCATAGGAATTCAAAATCTCCTTTGGTAGAGTACACAATATCATGTATAAAAAAATTGGCTAACAAAAGACTTGTTATCGCTGGTTACCATGATAATTCACAGACGAACATAAAGTCACGTGAATGAGGTTGCCTCTGTGGTAGTTAATGAGATTCCAGGCGGAGATCGTTTTGTTCTTACACCGTATCGTTAAATGAGATGAAACGGGTGGACATCAAATGATACCTGAAACAAAACAAACTTCACTGTCTTGGAAACACCTCTCGTCTTAACCTCATAAATTCAAATCAACGCCATCCAAGAAAAAAGGTATGGCCACATTTTTTTGGTCTTATCAGGGTGAGCTGCTGGTTAATTTTTTCACCCGTGAAGAGCCTTGATTACTACCAGTTATTTCACCACCACTGGATTTGTTGCGCTAAGTGATTCATCGGAAATGACCAGTACTACTTGAGGTAAGCGTCCTGTTTTTGTTCCACAATGCCTGACCGCGCACGGGCTCAATTTCGCGAAACTTAGTGCAGCGTATCAAATAGGAATTTTTTGACACCCGCCCTACCCCCAGAATCTCGCACAAAATCATTTTCTCATCTCTTAGGACTGTTGAAGAAGAACCTGGGAGGTTAGCTTTTAAGAATCGATGCCGAAGTTCAGGATATTTTTTGACGTGGATCTGTGCCCTTGAGACTGATTTTTTTTCTCTACTCCGGTATCGATCAAAAGGTGTACTAATGGAACAAATGCTGTGCTAATTATGATGAAGGAGAAATAAAATACGCGTAATTGCCTTATAAAAAACGTTGAGTATCTTTTTAAATTCATGAATAAAGATTTTTCTCACATGGTTTGCTAACTTAAATTTTAAGCTTCCCTCGGACATAGAGTAGACTTGTGTTAAATGTAATTCTAAGAACTTGTTAAATATATATATATATTGTTAATCGATATTTAGTATGCTGATGCTTACGGCAGATGAAAATGAATCATAAAATCATTCAAAAAAACCATTGAGCATATTGTACTTTAGCGTCATGATAGAGAGTATACACAATATGGTATCTGACAAAGAAATTATTCAGAACGCTTTTCGCTTATTTTAATGTCGATGAGGGTGAGTCAGTGCCACTTAGTTTAGTTTAGTTTAGTTTTTATTAACGTCGCACTAGGAGCAACACGAGGGCTATTGGCGACGGACCTCGTAATTTTGAACCACGGTCAAGTGATGAGTCAGTGCCACATCGAATAGCAATTTATATCTACATTGGTATTCAAAATTAAAATAATTTGCATATTTAGTCGAATTTCTCAAACAATACTAAGCAAAGGGCAAAACTAATGCTTCCAGACAAAAATTCAAAATTTTTGTGTCGATTACAAAAGCGTATACATCTGAGGGGGATGTGCATTTAGAGGAAAATGCTTGGTAAGCACGCATGCCAATTTCTGCCCTGCGTTCGTTTACACTCTTCAGCAACTTTCATGGTATTTTTTCTGTAACATTCGGTAAAATTGAAAAGTAAACAGTTAAAATTCGCAACCAACAACGTTTGGATAGTGGAATGTGGTAGCGAATCGTCGAGAGACTTGAGGAAAGGTAGTCCCATGTTCAGATTGTTTGAAACAGTAATATAAGGCTATGTTTTGTGTGCAACTTACGGAGATACGAGTTGTTAAATAAGTCTGTATCAGTAAAGAGTAGGCTGGGCAAGATCATTCAAGGGCCTCGCAGACGAATGAAGATCGATATTTGTCCATTACAGCGAAGCGTAATAGAAGCACAACAGCTTCTCGGTTGTCCCATGAACTTCATGAGGCCACAGGAACCCAAGATTTAAGGATTACTGTTTCCAGAATACAACATGAGATAGAGGTCTGTTTGCAATAACATATACTGTTTGAGTTCCTCTCACTTCTGAGCACAGAACATCCCCTTTAGTCATAGTGCAGAGAACACCAGCATTGGAGCATCGATCCGGTGGAGATAGTTCTATTTATTCACTGATGAGTCCAAATTCAGCCTAAATACTGATTTTCGACATACTTTTACCTGGAGGTACTTGTTAGAGCAACTGAGAAAGAAGCAAGTATGCCAGCGGAGATTTGAATATCCGGGATAAGCATCATGTTGGACAGGGGGAACAGACCCACTCTTTCTTTAATAGAGACTTTGTCCACATACGACTCATTTGGCCGGAATTTCCTCTCCTCTGAATTCTGGATTATCTGAATTTCTGGAAACTGATGATATTCCCTAATGTATAGGGTAGCCAGATTGGTAATTGCAACTCACGCGCCCTTTCTCTCACAGAACTATTCAGGACCTAAAAACAGCGTTGCTGGAGGAGTGGGATAAACTGTCACATTTCCAGAATGAATTTACTTTGTGATATTTTGTATGACTGTTAGAGTGAGGATCGCACTCCTTATTATCCCTTTTCCCCATCTTGTAACCTCTTTTTTTAGACTTTCCTGCGCTGATGAGCTGTACACACGATCATGTTTGTCTACCATAACTGTTGCACAGTATTTTTGGTGTATATATCAACCCATGTACATACCTAATTTCATTAATATCAGTTCAGTGCTTCTGGAGATTATCAATCAAAAATGAAGATTCTTTTATTTTTGACCAACTGTGTCAACCAGAATGAACCGACCTTACATTGTTTACTCTTCAACTATCAAATCAGTTTTCAATAAGTAAAATTACGATTGTAATTTTAATAGAGAAATCAAATATTAAACTCATCATTCAGTAAAAGTAAATCTTTTTCCTATTTATGGTATTTTTTTCTTCGTTAGCTTGGTTAAGAGACAAAATGACATCTACTTATATTCCTGAGAAGTAATTGCCAACTCTAATGAAAAATAAGAGTTAATTGAATATAAACATAGTTAAAATTTAGTTTTACAAAATATTCCAAATAATAAAATCTTTATCAGTAAAAAAAATTATTCAGAGGTAGCTTATTGATAATCAACTGTAATTAAATTTGCAGGCTATGTAGCTATCCGCTTTCTCTAAAACATGTCCTAAAAGAAGTGCAAATTTTGTATCTATGAATTAACTGATACTAAAATGTGTTGCTACCTTATCATGGACTCCAGTATAAAATGCTGTCTTCACTTTATTTGTAACTGGAGGTGGCATATGCCCTGGGAAAATAGGTTGCTGTCCCAGACTCGAAGACGGAGGTAAAAGAAAAGGTGATGTTAGTCCTTGACGCATCAAATGGTGAAGTTGATGGAAATGAGGAAGGACGGCAGGTGGAGATACTCCCATTGCTGGACTTAATGAACCTAAAAGAAATAAAAGGTGAAGCGATTTGTTCTAACTAACTTTCTCTACAAAATGATCGAATAATGGTATTTGCGTCATGTAATTCGAATGTCAAAGCATTTTTAAAATATGTAGGAATTATATGATTCAAATTTCAAATAAAACGTTTATTAATGTAAAAGTAAGAACCTCAACGAAGCAAATTAAATGAATTTCAAGGCAACCTATATTAATATAAATACAAGACGCATAGGGAAATGATAAAATTACTTTAAAAACTATACCGTATTTCCCCTATAGGCAAATACTAGAACATTTATTAAGTCAGTTGTGAGGCCAAGATATTTCATGTCTGAACATGTGAATCGAGTTGATAGAAAACACCATCTAATGTTTCAGCATGATGGGCAACAAACGTATGTCAGTTCTGACGAGAGTAGCAATTTCAATATTCCTCGAAGATGATGTATTAGATGTATAGTTCGTATAACATGATTTCCCAATTCGACATGAAACGATTCCTTTTTGAGAGGAAAGGTTCTAATATACAAGATCTCCATAGTTTGCAATAACTGTACCTGTAGATAATATACTTGAAATCTTTAAAAATAAACAGTAATAAGAAAACGAACGTTGTCGCAAACATATTACTGAAGATATTAACTTATTTGAATAGCTACTGTAAATTAAAAAAAAATTGTTATTCGTCTAACAACTGAAACTTATGATAGCCTGTAAGGGTATACGAGGATGAATCAAATATAAGTGAGACATCTTTTATAGCGGCAGACGATTTTGATATATTTTGCCATAGCAACCATGATAAATTATTTAAAGCTTAAATAATAATTTAAAACCTTTTTATTCTTCATATAATCAATTACTTAGTCACTATCCCCTATAAACAAAGTGGATTATTTCATAATAGTGCACAAAAAGTGAAATTGTTCCACTAAAAGCAAAAAGTCGGTTATCTGCTGAAAAAAACTTCGCTACTATTTTTTGAGATTCACAGGGTATTGTGAGCGTCAATTTTCTATATGATCAATTTTTCAATTAATGCTAAATATTACTGTGAACGTTTGGTGAAGTTTAAAGTAGTATATTGGTCCATTAGATGCTCTATTGCAAATGGCAATGTTTTTCTCCAGGAGAATACAAGACTACACACAGATGGTGTATCACTTCACAAGATAAATTCACCTTTGAAATAAAGAAACTTCACCTTTTGACTACCATTTATTAGGGGCTTTGAAAGAAAAATTAGGAGAAGAAAGATTTTCACCCAATGGAAGAAATAGAGGAATCAATGCGTAATTAATTGGCCTCGTGCACATCTATTTCTTTTTATCATACAGGATTGTAAAAAACTCCCAATAAGTCGGGAAAAAATTTTTAGACCGTAAAGAAGAAAATGTAAAAATAACAATGGTGTAATTTTGGTAACTAGTATTTAAGAAAAGCTCTTAAATATATATATATATATATATATATATATAAATTCTCGTTCATAATTCATATTTGATATTCCCTCGTATATTCCTTGACGAAATTGTTCGTTTCAGTGCGATCTACTCCCATTAAAGCTTATCTAAGGAATTTCGATTTATTCTGTAAATGACGAATTTGCACAAATTGTAAACAATGGTAAACATGAGCACAAGTATACAATTTATTCCAATAGTTTCCTCACACTTAGATATTTTACAAAACAATGAGACAGCAATTAACTGGAAAAATAATGCCACTTTACAACAGCGTAACAAATGAATGGGTTATTTTATATTCATTTAAAATATTTTCTATTACTTCTTTTTAAAACTAGAGCTTAATAGTAATATTATGCAATTTATATACAATTGTCCTTTTTCATATGTACACTATTGACTCCTCTGGGATTTTTTTAAGAAGAGAAAGGTTTGAAAAATTAGATAACAGAATAAGTAAATATTATCCTTTAAAGACTTACCTGCTGACAAATGCCCATAGGAGCCACTAGCACTGGAGCTTCGAGATCCATTCATAAATGAAACTAAGGAACTCGGGGAAAATCTTATCATTGAATTGATATCAAAATCGGAATATGGAGAGCTAGATAAAGCTCTCTTTCTTCCATGACGAACACCAGGCTTTGGACTGCTCATTTGAGAACCTTTAATTAGTTAAGTAAAATTATTGTTTACAATCATACACACAAAAAAAAAACTTTTATTAAGATATTTTAAAACATCCATGAGATAAGAAATAAACCATCTTGTGTTTATACGAAATTATTCACAGATGCAATAAAAATAAATCCAAACTATTTTAAAAAATAAATTTGGTTATTATTAAGATTTAATTTTTTGAAAATTTTAAATACAATCACACTGCTAGCAGAAAAGCAAATATAAATACCTATAGAAATATTACAGCACAGAAATATTACAGCATAAAAATACCAATACACGGAGAAAAAAGAAATACTCAAAAATGAATACCTAGACGTACTCATTTTGAAATGAGTATGTTTGTATCAGATTTGAGCGTATACCTTTATCGAATGTGAACATTACAAGTATTCAAAACCAAAAAAAAAATGGGAAATCAGCATTCTCAAAAAATTATTACAGATATAAGGACTATAAAAGTTCCTTTTATATACTTACTACGTATTTTATAAAGTGGGTTTCAAAAACAAATATGGTTTGCTTTAATATTTCGAACTATATTTCGTATTTACCACGCTACACGCGGTAGAATACATGAATATTAAAATGAGTATGTACGCATACTCATTTTCGCGTCTGTGTTTGTTTACATTTTTTTTCCCAGTGACTCGCTCACAACTACAGAAATATTCTTTTAAATAAGATATAAAAATGTTGTTGAAATGTTATTGATCATGATTTTCTGATTTATGATTTGAAAATGATTTTCTGTGAGTAGTTATTTGTGCTTTGCAGGTGTTTTTTTGTCTGTATTCATATTACATCGTAATCGTAGCTTAGTGACTTCTTACTTTAATTTGCATTAAAATTATTTTCGGTAAAATCGAACTTTGATGGATCCCCTTGGCGATTTTTTTGAGATGGCGCCAAAGCGGGTGTTTCAAACTCGGAGCTTCATTCATCAGACATGGCAGGAATCGTGGAATCTTCAAATTAACAACAAACTACACTCGGTGAAGCCGATAATTGGAGAATGGCCTGTTTTTCCAATGCGAAGAGCCGATGTCAGACTGACTCGCCTTCGCATTGGACATACTCGTTTTACACACAAACATCTTTTGTTTGGAGAAGATGCTCCCAAGTGTCCTTCCTGTCATGTCCCTTACTCTATTCATCACATTTTAATTGACTGTCCGGTGTTTGATCATCATCGCCGGACTTTTTTTCATTCATCAGTTTTAAATCTATCTGACTTGGTGGGGGAAAACCCGCACCATAATTTATTTGCTTTTTTACGACATATTGGTCTTTTACACCACATTTGATTTTTTAACTTTTTATCTTTTGTGTGTTATTTGTGTTTGTCTTGCGTTTTTTAAAGCTGTTACTTTTTAAATAGATTTTAACTAGTGTTTGGCGCAGCAAAGCCTACTTTGGCTCTTGCGCCATTAAACCCTACAGTCACTACAAACTCGGAGCTTCCGAAAGAGAGAAAAAAAGATTGCGTCGTGCTTGGAAGGCAAATGAAGTACCAGAATGACGTTGACGTCGAATCCCCTTTTACAGATTTTATAGGGTTACCATAAACAAACCTGCATGGTAACCACATTAGCGATTTATCGCCAAAAGAAAGTTAAAGTTCGCCAGGCCCCCTCCAACTTCGATTCAACCGAATTGAATCGGAAGTTTTGTAACAAAAACTTCATAAAGTGTTAAATAATATATAAGATGAAGAAAATGATACTTGCAAATAAAGAAGCGCTTATTTATTTCCCTGAAAATTTTAATTGATATATATTTTTCTGTTTAAAATTCATTTTCGATACAACAACAGTATCGGAAAATAAATTCAAAACATACTCACTGGATTGTTTGATTCTCATATTTGATGCAGTAACAGATTCACAAATAAATACATGACACTCATTTTGCTATTCCACACTCATAATTGATACAAGATTATATTCAGAAATGAGTATGTGAAGTTTCCATTTTGAGTACGTACAAAAATGAGTATGTGCGAGACTCAAATATGAGTATGTTGGGATAGGAACTATTTTGAGTATGTGACGTATTCAAAAGTGAGTACGTGAAGTTGCCATTCTGAGTAAGTGCTTGTTACTAAAAATGAGTATGTGCGAATCTCAAATTTGAATACGTTGGGATCGGAACCATTTTGAGTATGTGAAGTATTCAAAAGTGAGCACTTTCTACTCGATTTTGCATACCCGTTTTTCGCAGTGTAGTACAGTTTTATAAGGGAGTTCAGCAAATTTGTAAATCGAATAAGCATTCAGAAATGTTAATTGTCAATTAATTAACATCAACTTAGTTTGAAGACGTGTCTTATAATAGTAAAGGCTATAACCAACTTAATATTGACTAAGAAGTCATGCACGTTTATGCTCAGATACATACGGTTCAAAAGAATTGTGTAACGTCAAGACCATTGGTCACTTTTTTTTATTTCCATTACCCATTTAAAAATTGAAACATTATATTTTGAAGCAGGTTTCTTATTGTATTATATTTAATTACAATTTATTGTAGTAACATATACAAAACTACATTTATTGTAGAGTATACGAAGTAAAATAGACTCTGGGGGTCAGCAACTTTTGAACAGAGTTACATGAAACTTCAATTTGTAGCCAAAAATTCATTTGTTCTAATCTCTGGTGGACTTTCCGATTCCGGGTGGGTTTTTTTTTTTTTTGTAATAATAGAATAGATTTGTTTAATTATTTAAAAAAAAATGTAGTGATTACACTGATTAAGGAACAATTGAAACATTCCGCTCTATGGGGGAAAGGATATAGGATCCTTTTTCACAAGCATTTCCAACATATATCCACTGCATCTGAATATATGCAATGGACTTTTAATGAACTGCTAGCAGATGTTACGGATATTTATTGGAAAGTTATGTTGTGTGTGAAGTGGTTTACAATGCGAAAACTTCAATTTCTGGTCTCCGCGATTTCTCTTCTCACAAAACATGTTCTATCACATTGTTACCAAAAAAAGCGGAATTTTCATTCGCTAAACTGATCAATTCATCCGCATTGTGCTAAATATATTTGTAGATACAGATATCAATGTTGAATAGTTTCAAAGTACCAGCTATTTTACAAAAAAACCCAATAACCTAGCATAAGACATCACACTATACGGGACAATGCTTGTAGACTTTCGGCCCCGACAGATTTAACGTGTATTTGCCCCGGGCTGCACGGCGGGCCTTTAGTGATATCAAGGCTTGAGCCTACGACTCGACGAAACCGCCGGCTGAGAGTTCGCTGCCTTAACCACTAGACTAACGCGGCCTCCAAATTTCTTTTCATAGAGCTCTTCTAAGCAATCTCTTTTTCTTCTTTACAGCTATAGTATTTTTTATTGAATTCAAATAAAAGAAAAAAATTAATGAGCCATATTCGGATTGTCAATATTAGATGTAAAATGTACATGGAGCAAGATGGGTCCACAACATTCTTTTTAGTACGGACCGGGCACGGAAATTCAAACTTGCGCAATATTTTAGACAACGTACAAAAGGTCTGGTTTTATGGGCAAAGAACGGCCGCGAAAGCCGAGCTCGGGGTTGGTGAAGTTTCAGATGAATCGCGTGTTCCAGCCCTGACTCGACTTAGTACCCACTGTGTAGCGGCATTGATGCACTTTAAATCTATAGAGGCTCAAAATCTTCACGATGGCAGAGATTGGAAGTTCGGAGAGTAGAGTTTAAACTCAGGCGTCGTCTTCATTACTTTACTGTTAATCGAAATTACGAGGTCTGTCTCCAATAGCCCTCGTGTTGCTTCTGAGTGAAATGCCCATAAACAATCAATAAATCATATGGGCATAAGTGTATGTTATCTTTTTAGGTCCTTATTATTCAATCCTAAGGGTTTATAAAGATTACAGATTTGTAAACTCGTTTTACTGTACGTGATCTTATATTACTTAAATGCCAGATGAACCTCAAAATATCTAAAAGGAGAGGGATCCTTCAAGAATTGATGCAATTATGAACTACTTTATGTTAATCTCTTTCTTACTGCTCGATTTAGCGATTCTATATTCGTATCACAGTAATTTTGAATTACAAACATTGTGAGTTGCAATTTCAAATCGAAATAATCTGACTATGCGTTATGTACCAAGTCTTTTGAGATCAATTTAATGATATAGTGGTTTAAAAATTCTAGTCTTTTACTAAAATCTTTCAAATATGTTTGATAATATTTCAATTGTAAAATATAGAAAACCAGATCTCTTTTTAATTTTTTCTTAATCGTTTTTTGTTCATTGGTTTTATATCAACGCCGCACTTAAAAACAACATGAGAGTTATTGGGGACGGATCTCGTAATTCTGAGCCACTGTAAACTGAGGAAGAAGATACTTGACCCGACACCCTTCTAACCTCACTTCCACACCACACCATCGGGAGGACTTTGAGCCTCGACTGATTGTATGTGCAATTAACCTCGGCTACACGGTGGGTCTTAAGTAAAATCAAGGTTCGAACCCATGACTCGACTGAAACAATGCCGGGCATGATATTAACCATTTGGCTACTTCAGCAGTATTTTTTGAATGAGGTTTATTGTGGTGCTCATCATTTACACAACTGCTTTGTGACTAATAATTTGCATGACGTTTTAGACCATATACACTTATGAATTTCAGATCTAATCGGTATTTAAAAGGCCATGTACATCTTGTGAATTTCAGATCTAATCGGTATTTAAAAGGCCATGTACTTCTTGTAAATTTCAGATCTAATTGGTATTGAAAAGGTCATGCATATCTTGTGAATTTCAGATCTGATAGACATTTAATGGTCATGTACATCTTGTGAATTTTGAATCTGATCGACATTTACTTTGAATTTTTAAAACTTTATCCTAATTTAATTCTGTTATCACATATTAAAATCAATGACACCGGGCGTATTTAAATGAAGAAAGAAGAAGGGGGAAAGGGAGAGGCAAAAACTCTGGAGGAGAAAGGTAACGTTTCTCCGGTGGCAAAACCTTATGCTCAAATGTAAAAAGGTATCAGAAACGCTGCAATTTCTGTTAACGTTTACAAATAATACATTAGGACCAAGTTTTCTTAGTGATGCCAAAATATGGATGATTTTATTCTCCATTTAAAGAAATAACTTTATTAAAGAGTCACTTAATTAATTTTACAATTAGATGAATGTTTTAAAGAAATTACTAATCAGCAAAGGTATTTCGAAAGTAAAACAATAGTTTCCTATAAATTTTGGGTGGATAACTAGAGATTACAATTTTAGAATAACTTATTTTAATGGCCCATAGATGACGCTGCTAGTACCATTTGAACTTCTTAACAATGAAAAAGAAAATTTTGAAAGTTTCATTCACAAAATTAATATCGGGAATTCTGTTGTAATCAAAAAAGAAAAGTAAACCTGGAATTAGTAAAAGAAGAAAAAAATTTGGTTCTGTATTCAGAGAAAATTTTATTAATGATTCAATAAACGAATATATAAATATCTATTTCTTCAATTTCCCCAGAATGAAAAGTGTGTCTTACCATCAAGACCTAGGGCCAAGTCAGTAGGAGTATTTGCATTGGTTTGTAAAGAGTTGTGTACATCTAGTAAATTTCTTTGATGGAGCATTGAAACTTGCTGAAGATAATCCATAGGTAATGGTACTGTAAATAATTCAAATAATCCTTACAAATTATCGGGATGAAATAATATAGCAAATAACAAAAAGAGGGGAAAGTAAACGCAAAAAATAAATTGATGCATTTTTTTTTTCAAATGTGAAAATTTGTAAAGAAGAATTATTAAGAAAAAATCATAATTAAACTGCATTACTCATGCGACAAAGTTAATGATTTTAAGTAACTCTATACGAAATAGTTAGAAATTATATTGGCGTAATTAGATTTGCTATAAAGTTATTACACACACACACACATATATATATATATATATATATATATATATATATATATATATATATATATATATAGGTATTGAAATATGATTTCTGGAAGTTAAACTTGACATCTAGAATTTTTTTTTCAATGGGACTCTTTTCTAACTAAGATCTTTATTTTATTAATTGATTTAAATGAATTTTTGATATTCACATCTTAAAAAGTGAGAGCTTATTCTGTAGTCTTTTAAATTTGTAACATTTTGGAAAATGAAGCCTTAAACATAAGGGCTATTAACTTTCAGGACTTTCGTGGAATTTTCCAGACATTTTGATTCAAAAAAATCCACCACATAACATAAGGATTACAAAGACATCTAGTTAGAGGTCTAGCTGTGAAGATTTCCTGAATTTTTACATAGTTTACACTTACGGACAATTTTATTCCCAGTATTAAAAAAAAATTAACAACTGAAATTCAGGTTTGTATTCTTTTCGATTTTACTTCTATTTGGTTGTTTTGATTTTGAGATGTTTATTAAATGTACTCATTTTTTTTACTTTAATTAATTGTTATTGATATTCACATCATATTTGGCAAGAGTGCAAAATTGTGGAGGTTTTTATTCAAAACGTTCCTTAAACCTTACACACTGTACTCTTAAATCTTAGCCATTTACATATGTCGTAGAATCTTATGATTTGGCTGTTACATCTGTTTTGAATGGACTTATTCTTCTTCAAGCTTGGATTCAGGCATGTGTTTGTTTTAAATTTTTAAATCTTTATCAAAAAAATTTTAATTAAAAAGTTTTGGTTTTAAAATCTTATTTTTTCGGGTATATTCCCTCTTCTTTTCTTATTTCATTTGCTTAATTTATCACGATTTGTGTTTTGGAATGATCCAATTTTCGCCCAACAAGATGCACTGGGGAAGGGTCGGTACCATAGAACAAATCTAACCCCACAATTCAGTCCCGAGTCTGAATGTGCATGTTTTTGTTTTGTTGGGTATTCAATTTATTTCAATTTCAATTCAATTATTTTACTTATTTCTATAAGAGTTTTTTTCTCTTTTTGATTTTTGGATTTTATTTGATTTCATATTTATTATGTGTTTCTTAATAATAAATTTAATTATCTTATCCTATACATGCACACACACACACACACACACACACACACACACATATATATATATATATATATCAGTATATGATCAGTACTAACGTTATAAACACATATTATTCCTTTCCAAAGTATGGAACAGTATTAATTACATTATTTCCATCATTTTTTGCTTTCCTTTCAATGGGCTTTCTCATGTAAGTTTTCAGTTACTAATAGATTTTTGTTTTTTAAGTTTTAATTTTATTTTGTTTAGTTAATTATAATAATTTTTATATAAGTTATATTATAATTTTAATTTAATTATAACATATGTTATATATATATAAATATATATACCGGACGTCGCTAAATACGGATAGCCATTTTAAGAAACTCATAATTAATGAAAGCAAATGAAAATGTGAATTAGAATAGCAAGATTTAGGGTGCACAGTTTTGTACCATGACTAGTGGCTCTAACGTCATAATTCTTATTTTTCATTTTAGGGAATTCATATTATGAAGCCTGGATTATCATGTCCCGAGTAGATTTTTTTGAACCTAATACATATCTCGCGGGCTCGAAATCTTTTCTGTGAAATTATTTACCATTTTTCTTTGTCTCATTTCAAAATACATATTCTTTTTACAGTACAGAGTGTTTAATTCAGTACCTGGGCTCGTTTGACAGGTTACTGTGTTTAATCCTGACTTTCCCTAATTCGGGCGACCTCGAGCCCTATTAAGTCCGAATTAATGATAATTTATAAGGATCTACTAGATAGTAATAATTATTATTATACAATACAATTCATTTCCATACAAAAACTCTTCCCGAACCCCTCGACATAAATCAAATTAAAATAGATTTCAAAATCTATCATTTCTTTTTAAAGAATTGACCAAACAGAAATTGACTAAACTAGAATGCTGCATTTCGGGATTTAAAGGATTTAGGCTAATTGAAATAACTCATCCTTCTTTTCTTTTATCCTAATTGTTACACATTAAAGACAAGTGATACTTTTGAGCTCTTTAGCAATAACTAACTATACAAGCTGCATATAACTTACATTTGCACACACTATTGAAAATATTAGATTTATAAAACTCTGAGTAAAAGTAAATGAGAGTGGATATAAAAAATCTGCTTTCTAATTTTTGGTTATTAAAGAGAGTACTTCATTTAAGTTTATTTAAGTATAAAATATATTATATATCGTTAAGTTTATATTAGGTATGTCAAATACACTGACTTGCTTAAGAGGAAAATTATTTTACCTCTGCCATCATTAACCAAAGGCGATCCCATTGCCGAGTTGCCGTGAAGAGACGAAATGACCTGTTCCATGTAAGGACTAAGTCTATAGTGAGATGCAAAATCCATGTGACCATTCGGGATGTCCCGACGAGGAGCAAAATGAGAAAAATCCGGTAAATTGGCTGACGTTCCATCGGCATTGATTCTAAAAATAAGCAAGTGTTTCATTAGTTTAGAAACAAAAGTGAAAAAAAAAAACAGTTCTCTTTAGATTTATGGAGAAATGAGTTATTGAACAAAATATTGAGGAATAGCTTTTAAAAATTAGGCTGAGTTCCATAACTGACCACTATGAATATTTTCCCCCTCTCTCTCCCTCTCTCTCTCCATCTCTGGTTTGAGTGTGGCTATAATAGCCTCGTCAACATGGGCACGGGCTCCCAACCGGCGTTGTTTTCATGGGTTTCAGTTTTGTTGCCACTAAAGACCTTCCATGTAGCGGGGCTGATGCACGGTAAATTTGTCGAGGCTTCAAGTTCTCCCGTTGGTGTGGAGTAGAAGTTTGGAGAAGGGGATGCCAGCTTAGGTGTTCTCTTCGTTTAATCGAAGTTCAAATTACGAAATCTATCGCCAATAGCCCTTGAGTCGCTTAAACGTGCAAAGTTAAGAAAACACGATCAGTCAATTAATCTCTGATTTAAGCCTGTTTTTTTCCCCTTAAAAATCAAAAATGACATTTCAAATATTATTATTATTATTTGTAATTGTAACATTCTTTTTCTGAGTTTTTAAAATACTGCTTTCGTCTTTATTTATTCATTTTTTGCTCATTAAATTTGTATTTTGTAAGTAACTAAATGCCAAAAAATCATACATTTTGAGCCTTAACTATAAATCCCAAGTGAGGTTTAAGAAATAAGTCATACACTCGACGCTCCTTATTATAAGTTAAAACTCTTAAGCAATAGAGAACAGATTTCGTAAGAGTCGATCTCGAGTAGAATCGGAATTCTAACCAACAGTCTTCTGACCGTAGTGCTCACGAGTCTTTTCTATAAAGCTACCGAAGACAGTGTTTATTCCAAAAACAGTTATGAAAACTCACAAAACCATATATTGTTATCATTTACTATTATCAAAACGTTGTCTACGATTAAGTCTTCAATCTGAAGAGCTCCTTTTATGGCCCGATTTTAAACATTTATTTTTAATCGTAATCATTAAAATTATCTTTGAAATATTAAAATAATTTTACAGTACAAATATCTTCTTATAGAAATTGTATTAATGTATACATGTATTTCTTACATATATATACATATATATATGTGTGTGTGTGTGTGTAAAATTATTATAACGTCTATAA